>CAUYUJ010000778.1:57500-109560 GCA_963575745.1 Prorocentrum cordatum
GTCTTATAGGATCTCTATAGGGTTCCTATGGAATCGCGCAGGACCCTGTAGGGTCCTATAGGATACCTCTAGGTTTCCGATGGAGCCGTGCAGGACCCTGTAAGGGTCCTATAGGATCTCTATAGGTATCCTATGGAATCGTGCAGGCTCCTGTAAGGATCCTATGAGATCCCTATAGGGTTCCGATGGAATCCTGCAGGGCCCTGTGAAGATCCTATAGGACCCTTATGAAGGTTCCGATGGAATCCTGTAGGACCCTGTAAGGATCCGATAGGATCCCTATAAGGTTCCTCTAGGCTTCCCATAAAATCGTGCAGGACCCTGTAAGGACCTGTAAGGATCCCTATAGGGTTCTTATGGAATCGTGCAGGACCCTGTAAGGATCCTATAGGTTCCTCTAGGCTTCCCATAAAATCGTGCAGGACCCTGTAAGGATCATATAGGATCCCTATAAGGTTCCAATGGGAACCTGTTGGGCCCTGTCAGGATCCTAGAGGATCCCTCTAGGGTTCCGGTGGAATCGTGCAGGACCCTGTAAGGATCCTATAAGATACCTCTAGGTTTCCTATGGAAACGTGCAGGACTCTGTAAGCATCCTATGGGATCCCTCTGGGGTTCCGATGGGATCGTGCAAGGCCCTGTAAGGATCCTATTGGTTCCTCCTTATAGTACTCCTATGGAATCATGCAGGACCTGTAAGGATCCTATAGGATTCCTATAGGGTTCCGATGGAATCGCGCAGGACCCTGCACGGACCCTATGGGATCCCTATAGGATTCCTATGGAACCGTGCAGGACCCTGTAAGGATCCTATAGGATCCCTCGAGGGTTCCTATAGAATCGTGCAGGACCCTGTAATGATCCTATGGGATCCCTATAGTTCCGATGGAATCCTGCAGGGCCCTGTGAGGATCCTATCGGATCCCTATAGGGTTCCGATGGAATCCTGTAGGACCCTGTAAGGATCCTATGAGACCCCTATAGGATTCTTATAGAATCGCGCAGGACCCTGTACGGATCCTATGGGATCCCCATAGGGTTCCTATGGGATCGTGCAGGACCCTGTAAGGATCCTATCGGATCCCTATAGGGTTCCTATGGAATCATGCAGGGCCCCGTAAGGATCCTATAAGATCCCTCTAGGGTTCCTATGGAAACCTGTTGGACCCTGTAAGGATCCTATCGGATCCTTCTAGGGTTCCTGTGGAATCGCGCAGGACCCTGTAAGGATCCTACATGATCCCTCTAGGGTTCCGATG
Source organism: Prorocentrum cordatum (assembly GCA_963575745.1). Lineage (NCBI taxonomy): Eukaryota > Dinophyceae > Prorocentrales > Prorocentraceae > Prorocentrum > Prorocentrum cordatum. The sequence goes on from CAUYUJ010000778.1 coordinate 58,760, forward strand.
GAATCGTGCACGACCCTGTAAGGATCCTATAGGATCCCTCCAGGGTTCCTATGGGATCGTGCAGGACGCTGTAAGGATCCTATGGGATCCCTATAGGGTGTTCCTATGGAATCGTGCAGGACCCTGTAAGGATCCTATAGGTTCCTCCTTATAGGGCTCCGATGGAATCGTGCAGGACCCTGTAAGGATCCTATAGGCTCCTCCTTATAGGACTCCGATGGAGTCGTGCAGGACCCTGTAAGGATCCTATGGGATCCCTATAGGATTCCGATGGAACCGTGCAGGACCCTGTAAGGATCCTATAGGCTCCCTCTACGGTCCCGATGGAATCGTGCAGGGCCCTGCAGAAGGGTGTGCCAAAATGATCCTCGAGAGGGGTGTGCCATAATGAAGCCTCTGAGGAGCTCTCTGTGGAGCCAGGGCCACGATCCTCGAGAGGGGTGTGCCGACATGGAGCCTCGGTGGAGCTCCCTGTGGGGCCAGGGCCACGATCCGTGAGAGGGGCGCGCCGAAATCAAACTTCGGTGGAGCTCCCTGTGGGGCCAGGGCCACGATCCTCGAGAGGGGTGTGCCGAAATGGAGCCTCGCTGGAGCCCCCTGTGGGGCCAGGGCCACGATCCGTGAGAGGGGTGCGCCGAAACCAAGCTTCGGTGGAGCTCACTGAGCCACGATCCTCGAGAGGGGTGTACCCAAATCAAACCTCGGTGGAGCTCCCTGTGGGGCCATGGCCACGATCCGTGAGAGGGGTGCGCCCTTTGGGGCCTGTATGGGGCTCCGCAGCAGTCCCGAAAGGACATGCCGAGCAACGCCGCCGGGCCCTGCAGACCCCCGCAGCGGCCTGGCGAGGCCTCGTGGCGTTGCTCGGACCAGGGGCCCTGCGGGGCCCGTGCGTGGCCCCATGGTGTTGCTCGAGGGGGGTGGGGGGTCGAGCAACGGGCCTCCAGTAGTGTCCTCGCGAACAAGAACAACAAGAACAACAGCAGCAACAATCATTTCAAGACTGTTCGATCTTATCTGCTCGACTGTCCGTTAAAGCGTATTTCCTAAACCCTCGATACCCGCCCTCTTCGTCTTCGATCGTACCCCTTTTGGGGGATAGATCTTTCTTCCCTGCAGGCCGGGCCTCGACAAACGGCGGGACGGCCGCGGACCGTCGGCATGGCCAGCGGCAGCGCTGATCGGCGGCAACCCGACCCCAGGAGGGACGGACAGGTGACCGACCACGACGACGACGACGACGACGACGATGACGACGACGAAGACGACGACGACGACGACGTCGACGACGACGACGACGACGACGACGACGACGACGACGACGACGAGCGGAAGCGAGAGCGAGAGAGAGAGAACGACAGCAGGGCCACGAAGGGCGACAGCGGGGACACGAAGGGAACGCGCATGGGGCCACGAAGAGCGCGAACGAGCGGGGGCCACGAAGGGCAGATAAATGCAGGGCCACAGAAGGCAACGACGGGGCCACTGAGGGTAGCAACTGGGCCACGTAGGACAGCGAGGGGGCCACAAAGGGCGACAGCGGGGCCACGAAGGGCATGCACATGGGGCCACGAAGAGCGCGAACGAGCGGGGGCCACGAAGGGCAGATAAATGCAGGGCCACAGAAGGCAACGACGGGGCCACTGAGGGTAGCAACTGGGCCACGTAGGACAGCGAGGGGGCCACAAAGGGCGACAGCGGGGCCACGAAGGGCATGCACATGGGGCCACGAAGAGCGCGAACGAGCGGGGGCCACGAAGGGCATACGCATATTGGGCCGCCGAGGGCAAGAACGGGGCCACTGAGGGTAGCAACTGGGCTACGAAGGGCAGCAAGGGGGCCAAGGGTGCCACGAAGGGCGACAGCGGGGCCACGAAGCGCATGCATATAAGGCCACGACGGGCGCGAAAGAGCCGGGGCCACGACGGGCAGCGAGGGGGCCACGAGGGGCTGCAACGGGGCCACGAAGGGCAGCGAGGGGGCCACGAAGGGCTGCAACGGGGCCACGAAGGGCAGCGAGGGGGCCACGAAGGGCTGCAACGGGGCCACGAAGGGCGGCGATGTGGCCACGAAGGGCTGCAACGGGGCCACGGAAAGCAGCGAGGGGGCCACGAAGGGGTGAAGGAGTTCTACGCGTGAGCGCGACTCCTGGGTGCGCGGCGCTTGAGTAAGTTGCGGGAAATTCCAACGCAAGCGCGTGATGTCTAAATAAATTGGAAGCAAGTCTCTAGCGAGAGCGCGACTCCAGAGGGGCCCTGGCTAAATTGTGAGGAAGTCTCATGCGGGAGCCGTTGTTGTTGTCATCCAGGGGCCAACAATACAGTTTGAACCGAGTGACTTTCCCTGATTAAAAAACCGGGTGCGAGCCCCGGGGGAAACACTTCAATTAAAAAACACAATAGTCACCGGAGGGGGTGGATCAACAACAATCATCTGCAATAGTGAGAGTTCAGCAACAGCGGCAGCAACAGCAGCAGCAACGAAATGTAGAGCAGGAGCGTCGTTATTGTCAAGTGGCTGGTTTGCGGCGCGAAGGCGCGATCACCAATTCTGGGCAAAAGCACGGACATATCGATCGGGAGCACTGGTTTTGTTGGAGGGCCGGCTTTCGGCGGCGAGCAAAATGGCGCCGGTCCTCAATAAAAATCGAAGAAATGTCGAGCGGGAGCCGTGGTTTTAATGAAGTGCTTGTTTTTCGATGGCGAACAGAAGCACCAGTCCTCAGGCAAAAACAAAAGAAATACCCAGTGGAAACGTCGTTGTTGCAGGGGTGGGCCGTCTGCGGCGCCGACGTGCAAGCGCCCGTCTACAAGTAGAAATCATGGCAATAGCCAGCGGGATCGCTGGTTTTGTTGGAAGGCCAGCTTTCGGCGGCGAGCAACGTGGCGCTGGTCCTAAGGAAAAACCGGAAGCACCGGGCGGGAGCCCTGGCTTTCATGGAGAGCCAGTTGGCACGGCGAGCAAGCGCGCCAGTCCTGAACAAAAACGATGGCAGTATCGAGCGGGAGCGTCGTTGTTTGTAGGGTTCGGTCGGGCCTGTCCCCCAACAGGGGGATTTTGGTAGAAAAAATGAACATATTCAAAAAATATTACAAACATGCTCAAACATAAACAAAAGATCGTCCCCATTTTTTTTTTTTTTTTTTTTTTTTTTTTTACTATTTTTGATTTGTCTTCCTGTAGAGGGACAAGCCCGACTTAATTGTAGGGGGTCTGGTTGCGGCGCCGAGGCGGGAGCGCCGGTCCTAAGCAAAACTCAAAGAAGTATCCAGCGGGAGCGCCGGTGTTGTTGGAAAGGCGGCTTTGGATGGCGAGCAAGAGCCCCGACACTAAGTAAGAAGGGAGGCTGTATCGAGCTGGAGCGCTGTTGTTGGTGGGGGGCCAGTTTGGGTGCCACCCCGAAACGCCTGAGCGTGAGCTTAGTTTTCAGGGGAAATACGGTGTCCAACCATGGAGAATGTTTTGCAATTCAGATTCAACAGCAACAGCAACAGCAGCAGCAAAAACAACAAGTTCAAGAATGTTCGCTCTTACCTGCTCGCTTCCACTCAACACATATATCCACAACCCGCGGTACCCGCCCTCTTCGTCTCCGATCGTACACCTTGGCAGTACATCTTCCGTACCTGCCACATGTAAGTGGTGCAGCTCCTAGAACACAGGAACAGAAGAGATATGCAAGGTGGAAGGAGCAGGATGGAGCACGGGGGAGGTTAATAGGAGGGGGGATAAGAGCAGAAAACACCAGACAAGCAGATCGGGCGGGTAGGCCCTAACAGGCAGGTCGGAAGGCGGGCCCAGGCGGCCAGGTCGAGCAGGTGTGCTGCTGAAGCGTGAATCCTGCATAAACCGCGAGAAAGTCTCGAGCGATAGCGCGATCCCCAAGTGAATCGCGAGAAAACCAGAGCGAGAGCGCGATTCCTGAGCGTCGACGGCGCGGCGTCTGAATGAATTGCGAGGAAGCCCCGCGCAAGAGAACAATCCCTGCACAAGTTGTGAGGCCCAGAGCTAATTGACAGGGGAACATGCCAGGAAGACGCGCCGCGGAACGTCCCAAGGGACGCGCCAGGCGACGTGCCAAGGGACGTGCCACGGGGACGCACCGCGGGACGTGCCGAGGGGACGCGCTACGGAACGTGCCAATGGACGCGCCACGGGACGTGCCAGGGGACGCGCCAGGCGACGTGCCAGGGGACGTGCCACGGGGACGCACCGCGGGACGTGCCAAGGGGACGCGCTGCGGATCGTGCCTATGGACGTGCCACGGGACGTGCCAAGGGACGCGCCACGCGACATGCCAGAGGGACTCGCCACGGGACGCGCCACGGAACGTGCCAAGGAACGCGTCAAGGTGCAATGCTGAGTGTAGCGATCTTGATGTACCGTGCCGAGGGCTGTGCTGTGCTGCGCCGTGCTGAATTTCGATGTGCCATGCCGCGAATGTGCTCGAAAGCGTCATGGATCGAGTCCTCCCTGGCATCCGAGTCCTGACCGAACTGATCTGGATCTTCAGCTCGAGCTGCTTCGGCACATAGTAGCTGCCCCAGAGCTAATTGACAGGGGAACATGCCAGGAAGACGCGCCGCGGAACGTCCCAAGGGACGCGCCAGGCGACGTGCCAAGGGACGTGCCACGGGGACGCACCGCGGGACGTGCCGAGGGGACGCGCTACGGAACGTGCCAATGGACACGCCACGGGACGTGCCAGGGGACGCGCCAGGCGACGTGCCAAGGGACGTGCCACGGGGACGCACCGCGGGACGTGCCGAGGGGACGCGCTACGGAACGTGCCAATGGACGTGCCACGGGACGTGCCAGGGGACGCGCCGCGCGAGGTGCCAGGGGGACTCGCCACGGGAGGTGCCACGGAACGTGCCAAGGAACGTGTCAAGGTGCAATGCTGAGTGTATCGATCTTGATGTACCGTGCCGAGGGCTGTGCTGTGCTGCGCCGTGCTGAACTGCGATGTTCCATGTCGCGATTGTGCTCGATGTAGCGTTGTGGATCGAGTCCTCCTTGGCATCCGAGTCCTGACCGAACTGATCTGGATCTTCAGCTCGAGCTGCCTCAGCACAAGCGCCGCGGAACGTCCCAAGGGACGCGCCAAGCGACGTGCCAGGGGACGTGCCGCGGGGACGCACCGCGGGACGTGTCGAGGGGACGCGCTACGGAACGGTAAAATGCGTGGTCCTTGCTCGGGACAACCATGTTAGATATACCCCGGTGCCAGCTCGGGAAACCATGTTATTTACACCCCTCAATAGCCTGGACACGTTAAAACACGTGGTCCTTGCTCGGAACAATCATGTTAGATACCCCCCTGGGTGGCCTGGATACGTAGAAGCACGTGGTTCAAGCTCGGGACAACCATGTTAGATATCGCCCTGGGTGGTCTGGACACGTAGAAACGTATGGTTCCAGCTCAGGTTCCAGCTCGGGACCACCATGTTAGATACCCCCCTGGGTGGCCTGCACACATAAAAACACCTGGTCCAGCCCACCCAGGGAGGATATTTAACATGCGGCCGTCTGGAGCGCAGGAGGGCCCAGGAACGCCCAGAGGCGCCTGGAGGCCAAAAAGTCAACGTTTCCATACCAAATACAAAAAAACTCTCGACGTTCCGTTCCGAGACCCAGGAATGATCCAGGAGGCCCATGTTAGATACCCCCTGAGTGGCCTAGACACGTGAAAACATGTGGTTCCAGCTCGGGACCACCATGTTAGATAGCCCCCTGGGTGGCCTGGACACGTCGCTCGTACCAATGGGTGGCCTGGACACGTGAAAACACGTGGCTCCAGCGCAGGACCACCATGTCAGATACCCCCCGGGTGGCGTGGACACGTAAAAACACGTGGTTCCAGCTCGGGACCACTATGTTAGATACCCACCTGGGTGGCCTGCACACGTGAAAACACGTGGTTCCAGCGCGGGACCACCATGTTAGATACCCTCTTGGTGGCCTGGACACGTGAAAACAAACATTTCGCCTGAGACATCCTCTGAATTCTGGCCCTCCACAAGGACCCCGCTCGAGACATCCCCCAACTCAAAAACATCGTCTCGCTCGAGAGATCCTCAACCAATTCTGAAACACAAGCGTTTCGCTCGAGACGTCCTCAATTGTTAATCCGCCGGCCCACCTCGACCTCGATTGTTATCAGGACAAGAGTCCGCCGGCCCACCTCAGTCATGGCACCGGGGACAGCTTACAAACATGATCGACCCACGAACCCAGAAAGGAATATAGAACTGTAACACATGGCAGCGTTTCCAAAGACACCTGATTGGGTGACGGGCAAATGCAATGCTGAGTGTATCGATCTTGATGTACCCTGCCGAGGGCTTTGTTGTGCTGCACCGTGCTGAATTGCGATGTGCCATGCTGCGAATGTGCTCTATAGCGTCATGGATCGAGTCCTCCTTTGCATCCGAGTCCTGACCGAACTGATCTGGATCTTAAGCTCGAGCTGCCTGCACACATAGTAGCTGCCCCAGAGCTGATGGACAGGGGAGCATGTCAGGAGGACGCGCCGCGAAACGTCCCAAGGGATGCGCCAGGCGACATGCCAGGGGACATGCCATGGGGTCGCACCGCGGGACGTGCCAAGGGGACGCGCTACGGAACGTGCCAATGGATGTGCCACGGGATGTGCCAGGGGACGCGCCACGCGACGTGCCAGGGAGACTCGCCAAGGGACGCGCAACGGAACGTGCCAAGGAACGTGCCAAGTTGCAATGCTGAGTGTATCGATCTTGATGTACCGTGACGAAATATGTGCTGTGCTGCGCCGTGCTGAATTGCGATGCGCCATGCCGCGATTGTGCTCTATAGCCTCGTGGATCGAGTCCTCCTTTGCATCCGAGTCCTGACCGAACTGATCTCGATCTTAAGCTCGAGCTGCCTGAACACAGAGTAGCTGCCCCAGAGCTGATGGACAGGGGGACATGCCAAGAGGACGCGCCGCGGAACGTCTCAAGGGACGCGCCAAGCGAGGTGCCAAGGGACGTGCCATGGGGGCGCGCCGCGGGACGTGCCCAGAGGACGCGCTACGGAACGTGCTGGGGAAAAGCGTTTCGCTCGAGACATCCTATCAAAATCCAAAGAAATCCTCGCAAAACAATCGAATTAGTCGAGACATCCTGGAAATTCCTGCGCGCAGGACGCGGCACGCGCGAGACATCCTCGGAATTCCTGCAAGCGGGACGTGAAAACAAGCATTTTGCCTGAGACATCCTTTGAATTCTGGCCCCCCACGAGGCCCCCGCTCGAGACATCCCTCAATTTTGCAAAACCATTGTTTCGCTCGAGACATCCTCAACAAATTATGAACATTTTGAAAAACCAGCGTGTCGCTCGAAACATCCTCAACCAATTATGAACAAACAAGCATTTCGCTCGAGATATCCTGCCAAAATTCAAGGGAATCATAGAAAAACAAACGAAGTAGTCGAGACATCCTCGAAATTCCTGCGCGCGGGACGCAGCACGCGCGAGACATCCTCAGAATTCATGCGCGCGGGGCGCTTTTCCGCGTCGCGGTCGGCTCTGCAAAACCAGCGTTTCGCTCGAGAAACCCTTAACAAATTCTGAAAACAATCTTTTCGCTCGAGACATCCCCGACTCTGCAAAACCAGCGTTTCGCTCGAGACATCCTCAACAAATTATGAAAAACAAGCGTTTCGCTCAAGACATCCTCCCAATTAATTCCGCCGGTCCACCTCGACCTCGATATTTATCAGGGAATAACTCCGCCAGCCCACCTCAAGTCAAGTCCGGGGGTAAACCTCCAAGAGAGAACCCTGGGCCTAAGCCCTTTCCGGGAAAAAGAGAGCCCTGGTTGGCGTGGCGTCGCTGTGTGCTTGTGCTGCCTGGCCTCGCGGCCACGCGCGAAGGGGCGCGCCGCAGGAACACACACACACACACAACTTCTGGCGGACCCGACCTCGCGCGCGGCGACGAGGCGGAACAAGTAGGGGGCCACATGCGGACCCTACCCCTACCCCCCACGATTTCTGGGGGGGAGGGTGGGGCTCACTCCGCTCGGGAGAGCTCCCGAACGGAGTGAACCCCACCCTCCCCCCCAGAGATCGTGGGGGGTAGGGGTAGGGTTCGCATCTGGCCCCCTCACAAGTCGAGCGCGGCGGCGGAAGCACGGGCCGGTGCCCGCGCGCGCTGGACCACGGGGGGGGGGGTGCACACTGCCAGCTGGGCATGGGCGGCGGGGAGACGGAGAGCGCACTGGCCGCCGTCGAAGGGGAGCGTCACGCATGGACGGCGCCGCGCGGACGCAGCGAAGGAGCCAGGAGCACAGGGGCTCCCGACTTCGCGCCTCGCGCGCTGCGCGAAGCGCGAAGTCCTCCTCCTCCTCCTCCTCCTCCTCCTCCTCCTCCTCCTCCTCCTCCGCCCTCCTCCTCCTCCTCCTCCTCCTCCTCCTCCTCCTCCTCCTCCTCCTCCTCCTCCTCCTCTTTCGCGCTCTCGCGCCGCCTCCCAGGGCAGAAGAGGAGGAGAATGAGGAATCGGAGCCGAACCGCGAAACGCGAAGCGCGAACAGCTTCGCGCCCTCGAGGGCGCCCTTGGAGCACAGCGACCGACCAGGGCGCCAGGCGATGGCCAACGGCGAGACGGGGACGGAGGTGACAGAATGCCACGGGACAGTACCGCCTGGACTTCCTCCCCCAGGGCCGCGAGAGGCCGCGGGAGGGAGAGCGCTTCTGGGATGGCGCAGCGCCATGTTCCCAGCCAGGAGTGGCAGGTGCCGAGTCGTCCTCGACTTGGGAGGCGGCGAGGAAGACGTCTTCGGGGAGGGAGTGGATGGGCTGGCGAGCAGAGAAGGCAAGGGGGCCAGGGGGCCGCTGGCCAACGGCAACGAGGTCCGTGATCCGCGCTTGCCAGCACTCAGGGACCAGCCAAGTTTCGCCAAGTTCTGCCAGCACGTAATCCCACCAGCACTCTGGGCGTCGGTGGTTTAGAGGGTTTCCTCTTCCACCCTCCTTCTAAGAAGGAGGGTGGAAGAGGAAACCCTCTGGGGAAGAATCTTCCCCTTCGGGGAGGGGTTTACCCCTCCCCCCTACCCCCTCCCCATGGACCTGGACAGGGGATTCCGCGAGGTGTCGGAGCGCCCAAAACGGCCTCGGCGAGGAAGCAAACATCATTGGTTGTACTAGGGTTTTGGCCCCATGTTGGCCTTCTGAGGACGGGGCGTAATTAAGGAACCCCCCTTCGTTTACCGATATCATCCAAGATGGTCCCAAGAGAGCCCCTAAAGCTTCCAAGAACGCCCCGACAAGGCCCCCAAAGGAGCCCAGACGGGCCCAGGAGGCGCCCACGAGGCCCCAAGAGCCCCCAGGATGGCCCCAAGATAGCCCAAAATGGCCCCAGGGACCCCAAGCGGCCTCCCCGAGGCACCCAAGACGCCCAAGAGTCCTCAGGACCGCCAAGAGACCCCCGAGACGTCCCAAAAGGCTTCAAAACAACCGCCCACGAGATATCCCAAGGGGCTCCGAGAGGCATTCAAGAGACCTCCAAGAGACCCGAAGAGGCTTCACGAGGATCCCCGAAGCCCCCAAGATCCCCCGCAGACGCTCCAAGAGGTTTCCAAAACAACCCCCAAGAGACATCCTAAGGGGATCATATGTCCGCCCTGATTCCTCCCCCTTCTCCTTGTCCGTATTATTATTAGTAGTAGAATTAGTATTATTATCATCATCCTCCTCCTCTCCTCCTCCTCCTCCTCCTCTTCCTCCTCCTCCTCCTCCCCCTTATCCGTCTATTCCTCATCCAAGAACCAGCACCATCAGCAACAACAGCAGCAACACTGGCAACAGCAACAGCAGCAGCAGTACCAGCAGGAGCAAGAGCACCAGCAATAACACTTGCAACCTTCGCCACGAAAGATCTCCCAATTCACCGTTGTTGCCCGCTCCAGTTCACTATGTGAGTCTCTTCTTCCCTTTTCCGTCAGCTTTCCTGGGCATTGTTTCTGGATGGGCTGGTGGGGATTTTTTTTAACAGCCGCAGGCGGAAGCGCCAGCGGCAGGCGGTCACGGTCGGGCTGCGGCCGCGACTAGGAAGCGGGCGCGCGCGGGGCCGCGGTCAGCTGGTGGGGATACGCGAAGCGTCTAGAATTCCCCAAGGAATTGGCTGCGTCCAGCGAGGTTTCGCCTCGTTGCCGCCCGTTGCCGCGTGGGTGGGTCTGGCAAGGTTTCGCCACGTTGCCGCCGCGTCACCGCCTTGTTGCGCCTCGTGCGCTGGGTGGGTATGGCGACGTTTCGCCTCGTTGCCGCCCGTTGCCGCTCAGTCCAGCGAGGTTTCGCCACGTTGCCGCCTCGTTGCCGCCTCGTGCACTTGGTGGGTCCCGTGAGGTTTCGCCACGTTGCCGCCCGTTGCCGCCTCGAAGCCGCCTCGTGCGCTGGGTTGGTCTGGCAAGGTTTTGCCACGTTGCCGCCGCGTCACCGCCCCGTTGCCAGCTCGTGGCCACCTCACCGGCTGCGAGGTTTCGCCACGTTGCCGCCCCATTGCCGCCTCGTGGCCGCTTCGTGCGCTGGGTGGGTCTGGCGAAGCTTCACCACGTTGCCACCTCGTTGCCGCCTCCTTGCCGCCTCGTGCACTGAGTGGGTCCCGCGAGCATTCGCAACGCTGCCGCCTCGTTGCCGCCTCGTGCGCTGGGTTGGTCCGGCGAGCAATTCGCACCGCTGCCGCCCGTTGCCGCCTCGTTGTCGCCTGTTGCGCTGGATGGGTCCAGCGTGGCTTCGCCACGTTGCCGCCCGTTGCCGCCTCGTGGCCGCTTCGTGCGCTGGGAGGGTCCAGCGAGCACTTGTCACTTTGCCGTCCGTTGCCGCCTCGTCGCCGCCTCGTTGCCGATTCGTGACTGGGCGAGTCCGGCGAGGCTTCGCCACGTTGCCGCCTCGCTGCCGCCTCGTGCGCTGGGTGGGTCTGGCGACGTTTCGCCATGTTGCCGCCCGTTGCCGCTTCGTTGCCGCCTCTGACTTATACTAGGGCTCCCAACTTCGCGCTTCGCGCTGCGCGAAGCGCGAAGCGCGAATAACTTCGCGCTCTCGCGCCGCCCTCCCAAAGGGAGAAAAGGAGGACGAGGAGGAGGGGGAGAAGGAACGAGGACCGCGAAGCGCGAAGCGCGAATAACTTCGCGCCCTCGAGGGAGCCCTTGCTTATACCACATATACTGGACCACATAGGTTTAACTTACACTACGTAGCTTACACCACATAGCTTACACGTCCATTGTGAAATAACTTACATTAGGTTCCACGCTGGGTAGAATAGTATTCCTCGTCTGGTATTGGGGATCTGCGCAAATCATCGGCACGCTGGACTGCGCGCAACGATGTTCTAGATTGTAAGTGCACGTTTACGCAAGCTAGCGAACCAAACAATCAGGAAGATGCGATCAAAAGCAGCACTGCATGAAGGGATGCAACTGGTTCCATCAGTCCCTGGTTTTCTGCTCGCCACGTAAAATCACTGCTTTGTTGTGCCATCCGCCAGCTACTGAGACCCAAACTTCCCTCACGAAGTGCACAGTTCCACCAAAGTATCTCTGGCATCTCTAAAGAAATCCCGCGGTATTGTCGACCGATGGTTATGCGAAAAATAACTCGGAGATTAACCTATATGCATGACTAACTCGAAGAGGATTAAGACAAACTTGTGAACCGATGGTCGTTATCTAAAAAAGACATTCGAAGACGGACTGATGTGCGATCACTCCGACGGCGACCGAAGACCGCAGGATCACTATATATAGTATATATTACCGATGGGGTGACTTGGGGCCGAGGCGCTGGATTGTAGCGCGCGTGCCGCGGCCGATTCCGCCGGGAGCCTCGAGCTCGGTGAATGGCCTCTCGGACGCGTCCGTACCCGCGGACAGGCAGCGCACGAGCAGCTCCTGGACCTCTTTTGTCTCCCCATCGGCGCAACGCGGAGCAAGAGATGAGGTCGCCTCGAAGGACGTGAGGGGAGACTGCACGATTGCGCCCCACGAGCGTGCAGCTGCGACTGAGCCTGCCAAGCGTCCAAGTGAGACAATTGCAAGCCCAAGGAAGAGGACGAGGAGGAGGAAGAGGACGAAGAGGACGAGCAACTACTGGACCTCTGGCCCGGGGCACCAGCTGGGCCCGCGTCGCGACGTGCCGCCGCCATGACTAAGAGAGAGTGCAATGTCTGGGCCTCGTGATGGTCAGCGGGGAAGGGCCGCCCGAGGGGCTGCGGCAAAGGGGTGGGGTCGAAACGGTCTCCGTTCCCTATGGCCCGCCCCAGGACAGAAGAAAGCCCTTCAAGAGCACGAGACCCTCCACCGGCCAGAACACCCCAAGCCATAAAGATCACTCCAGGGTACCCTCCCGCAGGATGCACAAGAGCACTCCAAAGACACCGAGAACATGTAGGTACCCTCTCCGAACCGACCTCGATCTTATCAGGGGAACAAAGAATGGCATAAGCATCAAAGCTCGGAGGTCCGCGCGGACCTCCGAGTTATTATGTTTATGTCATTGTTCCTTCTCCTAGTTATACCTCGGTCCGACTGTATCCCCCTGCCCAGGCTGAACCTGTAGTCCAAGGGTGCAGCACCCTTGAATTCACGGCCGGCCAATGGTAGGAGAGAGTGGCAGGTGGAGGGGGGGGAGCCCAAGGAGCACCAAGACAGCACGCACGCTCGAGTGTCGTCAACAAGGCCCGCCAAACCCAGGGCAGGCGGGGAGGCTACGACGACCCATCCCCAAGCCCCCTCGCGCCGGCAAACGACGACGACGCACACAGCATGCCATGGCAGCTCTTCTCACGGCCGCAGCCACGTCAATATCTGTGACGGTGCCAAAAGCAAGGACGGATGACTAAGTCTGGCCGTTCCATGGGTTGGACTCGGGGCAAATTCGACAATTCATGATACCCGCAAAACAACCGCACAATTGCAAAAACTTGCACATGCGCACATACAGAGATGAGCACACCAGGGGACGAGCAGCGTGGGGGGAAAAAACGGTGCAATCACACTGCCACTCTGCTACAGTGCCTGGCCGCTCTCGCATGCTCTGCTCGTCGCTGTGCAGTGGGCCAGTCAACTGGCAGCTTCAGTTCAGGCAGCGTGCGTAGCGCAATCACGCACTAAGCCCGCACGCTCCGGATTCCCTGTCTCATTGTTCTGTACTTTCTTGCTGGCGGAGACTCAACTGAGGGCACAAAACAAGCATCCAGTCCCTGAATTCACCAAGGATTAGTCGTGCGCAAGTGGGGGCAGGGAGGGGACCGAGATTCGTTCACGCGGCCGGCGCCTGCGAGCTTGTGTCTTCTCTCTGCTAGCATGATCGACCCGCGAACCCGGAAAGGAATATAGACATGTAAGGCATGGCCACGTTTCAAAGACACCTGATTGGGCAACGGGCAAACGCAATGTTGAGTGTATCGATCTTGATGTACCGTGCCGAGGGCAGTGCTGTGCTTCGACGTGATGAATTGCGATGTGCCATGCCACGATTGTGCTCTATATCGTTGTGGATCGAGTCCTCCTTTTCATCCGAGTCCTGACCGAACTGATCTGGATCTTAAGCTCGAGCTGCCTGAGCACATAACTAGTAGCTGCCCCAGCGCTGATTGACACGGAAACATGCCAGGAAGACGCGCCGCGGAACGTCCCAAGGGACGCGCAAGGCGACGTGTCAGGGGACGTGCAACGGGGACGCACCGCGGGACGTACCAAGGGAACGCGCTACGGAACGTGCCAATGGACGTGCCACGGGACGCGCCAGGGGACGCGCCGCGCGACGTGCCAGGGGGACTCGCCACGGGACGCACCAAGGAACGTGCCAGGTTGCAATGCTGAGTGTATCGATCTTGATGTACCGTGTCGAGGGCTGTGCTGTGCTGCGCCGTGCTGAACTGCGAAGTGCCATGCCGCGATTGTGCTCTATAGTGTTGTGGATCGAGTCCTCCCTGGCATCCGAGTCCTGACCGAACTGATCTGGATCTTAAGCTCGGGCTGCCTGAGCACATAGTCCACACAGTAGCTGCCCCAGAGCTAATTGACAAGGAAACATGCCAGGAAGACGCGCCGCGGAACGTTCCAAGGGACGCGCCAGGCGACGTGCCAGGGGACGTGCCACGGGGACGCACCGCGGGACGTGCCAAGGGGACGCGCTACAGAACGTGCTGGAGACAAGCGTCGTGCTGGTGGCCTGGACACGTAAAAACACGGTGCCAGCTCGGGACAACCATGTTAGATACCCCCTGCGTGGCCTGGACATGTAAAAACACGTGGTTCCAGCTCGGGACAATAATGTTAGAGATCTCTCTGGGTGGCCTGAGCATGAAAAAACACGTGGTTCCAGCTCGGGACAGCCATGTTAGATACCCCCCTGCGTGACCTGGATACACTGAATTCGCGCTCCCGCTCGAGACATCCTCGCAACGTCCTCCCTGGAGAGGCCCCCAAAGCGCAACCCCCTGTTCAGAGCAAGAAACCATCACTTTTCTGTATTGGGACATGTGTTCGGGTAGCGATTTTCGGCCCCCCGTGCGTTTCCTCATAATTCGGCGTTGGGCCCGACGCCATGTTAGACACCCCAACTCTGCAAAACCAGCGTTTCGCTCAAGATATCCTCAACAAATTATGAAAAACAAGCGTTTCGCTCGAGACATCCCCCAACACTGCAAAACCAGCGTTTCGATCGAGACATCCTCAACAAATTCTAAAAAACCAGCGTTTCGCTAGGGACATCCTCGAATCTTAATCCGCCGGCCCACCTCGACTTCGATATCTATCGCAAAAGAAATTCGCCGGCCCACCTCAAGCCAAACCCAGAGTTAAACCAACGAAAAGAGAACCCTGGGCTTATGCCCATTCCGGGAAAAATCCCTTCTTCCACTGCTCGGGGAAGGGGCCTACCCCTCCCCCGGACCCCCTCCCCTGGGCCTGGGGAGGGGCCGATGTGTCAGGGGGTGCTTTTGGTCCGAGATGTCTCCGAGAGTGCCTCCGCGAGCCCAAAATGGTCTCCACGAGGATTCGAGATACCTCAAGATGGTTCAAGATGGCCTCCGGCGCACATCCAAGAGGCCTCATGATGGCCCCAAGACTGATTCCAGTACCCGCCGAGCCCTCCGAGGACACCCCCCAAGCGGCTAAAATGGCTCCGAAACCTATGGAAAAGAAATGTTGCTTACTCTCTCGCGTTTTCGCTTCCGATTGGTTTTCGAGGCTTCAAGATGGCTCCAAGACGGCCCAAGAGAGGCCCAAGAAGGGCCCCAAGAGGGCCCCAAGAGGGCCCCAAGAGCGCCAAGAGCGCTCCAAGAGCGGCCCCAGAGGGCCCCATAAAACGCCAGGTTTGAGCCTCCAGGGGGGGAAGGAATGAAGAACCCCCCTCTTTTTGAGCCATGGGGCCCAAGAGGCCTCCCAGACCCCTCTAGTGAGCCCCAAGAGGGCCTCAAGACCCCCAAAACGAGCCCAAAAATGGCCCCAAGAGTGCCCCAAGAGGCCCCACGGGGACCCCAAGAGAGCCCCAAAGGTCGCCTTGATCGTCCTTGAAGAACCTCTCACAAAAACATATCTCCAAAGCCCGACTTCTCATCCTCCTTGTCACCGTCCGTTCCTTCCCTTCTCCTTTCCTGCCTCCTCCTTCCTCCTCCTCCTCCCGCTCCTCCTCCTCCTCCTCATCATCATCATTATCATCATCACCACCACCACCATCATCATCATCAGCATCATCATCATCGTCGTCATCATCACCACCACCATCACCCTCACCATCCAAAACATCAGCCGCATCATCATCAGCATTAGCATCATCAGCATCATCAGCATCAGCATCAGCATCAGCATCAGCATCATCATCAGCAGCATCATCATCAGCATCATCATCACCACCACCACTACCACCAGCATCATCATCATCAGCACCATCATCGTGCCGCATTTATCCTCCTCCTCTTCTTCCCCCTCCACATCCTTCTCTCTAGTTCCTCCTCCTCCTCCTCCTCCTCCTCCTCCTCCTCCTCCTCCTCCTCCTCCTCCTCCTCCCCCATCACCATCATGTTCCCCCTCATACCCCAAAAATGGCCCCAGGAGGTCGAGCATGGCTCAAGATAGCCTCCGACAAACCTCCAAGAGGCCACGAGACAGCCTCAAGATGGTCCAAAGTGGCTGAGCATTGCTCGAGGTAGCCTCTGACAGCCTCTAGCCGAGCATGGCTCAGGATAGCCTCCAAGAGGCCTCAAGAAAGCCTCCGAACGTGCCTGGATGGCCTGGCGGTGATATTGTTTTTTTTTGTACAACCGCAGGCGGGCAGCGCCAGCGGCGGGAGGTCGCGAACGGGCCGCGGACGCGACTAAATTACCTAACGCGCGCGGGGCCGCGGACCAGGCGGCTCACGACAGCGTCCAGGGCGGCGGGGCCGATGCAATCCAGGAGCCAAAGACAGCCCCTGAACGGGCATGCACCGGTGCGTCCAACGGGCCTGGGGTAGGCACCGAGGAGACCAAGCGCAGCCAAAAGGGCGAGAGGCGTTCCCAACGTCCAGGTGCGAACGAGAGGAAAGTTCCCGAGGACGTCGACCCAAGCCTGACGGGTAGCACTGACGAATGGAGACGTAACTCCAGCGGGGATCCCGACGGCGGCAACGCGCCGCGACGCCGAAACGGCATCAAAGTGTGAAAATGTTGCCAAGAAACTTCCACACCGAGATGCTTCAGCCCAGACCCAGCGGGTGGGAGGGCGCCTGATGCACGCTACACGCTCGAAGCGCGGCGTGTGCACATCACAGTGTCTCAGTGCTGTCCAGAAGGAGTCGGAGAGCACACGCGGGACGAGACCGCGTATACCCAGGCAAGTCCGTCAAAGCCACTGATCCAGGGTCACGGCGGAAAGCCGTCCAGCATAGAGTTCCCGAGGACATCGATCCAGGGAGCCTGACGGGTACCACAGACTGACTGGGGACAAGGTCCAGCGGAAAAAGCTGACGGCGAACCAGGTCGCGACGCAAGAAGGCGCATCCAGGGTGTGGAGCATGATGACCAGAGTACCTTCCACAATTGAGATGCGACAGCCCAGATCCGACGAGTGGAAGGGCGTCGAAGTGCACGACACACGGCAGACCCCGAGGAGCATGCACAACTAAGGTGTCTCAGCGCTACCCAACCGAGTCGTCTAGCACCAGAGGGACGAGAACGCCTTGTACCCAAGACGCGTCCCTCAGAGCCACTTGGATCCAGGGTGACGGCGGAAGGCCGTGTCGCTTGTTTAAAAGGTCCAGGGTGACGGCGGAAGGCCGATCGCTCGGTTAGAAAATCCAAGGAGAAAGCCAGTGGACAGGCGAGCCGTAGCCCACTGACAGGCCAGGTAGGCCTGGCGGTGAGACATCTACAGTAGGGCCTGAGGCCGCGAGCCCACTGCGGAAAGGCGGTGGACGGTATTGCCGAAGCGCGCACCTGGATCCAAAGGCAGGAGGTGCGCGCATCGGGTGGAGGGCGGCAGAGCGCCGCGATTAGGGGCCCAAGGCGCGGCCTGGGCAGCGCCCGCTGGAATCGAGGTGGTGGCCGACAGCCCTGGCGACAGGCAATGTGATAGCATGGGCACGAACCACACGCCGAAAGGAAGGAGGAGCGGCCAGAGCGAAAGGAGGTGAAGCAAGGGCGGGCGCGCCCGCAGCTTATGTGACGACCACCCACGGCACCTGGCCCGACATGGGTGCGCGGCGAGCAGCGTGGCCCTTCGCCGCCGGGCGCCCCCTGTCCGCCCGTCACTCACCCAGGTACCGAAGCCGCACCTGCGTCCAGTCAGCGCCGAGGTCCAGTGCGTCGTCCATGGCCCGCACGTCACAGTTGAAGCGGTAGCGGAAGGACGACAGCAAGTTGACGCACGTTTGCTGGTCATGCCGCCGCGGGTCAAGCGAGCCCTTGCGGCTAGGCAAGGCGTGCTGCCGGGCGAACGCGTGCCAGGCGCCAGTGAACCTCGCTCCCAGGGAGGCCTGAAGCCGCTTTATCGCCTCGCCAGGTGTCTCCCCGGGGAGGTCCCACTGGATGTCGCCGATCTTAGTTTTATATAGCTGCTGTCCCGTGTCTGGGTCTAAGGGTTCTGGACAATGACGCGCGGCGGGACCCCCAACCAGGGGCGGGGTGGTCGGCGGCTGGTCCTCGGCGCGGCGCCTGCTGCTGCTTCTGCGGCCGCTGCTGCTGCGTCCGCCGCCTGCCGTCCGCCGTCCACCCGACCCGCCAGCGCGGTCGGCGTCGCTGGCCAGGTTTCGGCCCAGGGGCATCGGGGAGACTGGAGGGTGGCCAGTCACAGAGGCTAGGCGGGGCGTCCACCCGCTGTCACGAAGACGCGCTGGGAGAACGTGCCGGCCGCACTGCCGGTGCTCCTCGGCACTCGAGCTCGCGCCCTTGCCTGGGAGGGAGGGGCCAGGCCAGGTGGTGTCAGCCAGGGGAGTGAGGCGGTGGGTGGTTGTCTGTTCCTGTTCTTGCCCGTGCTCCCTTTTCTGCGCTGGCGTTACTTCCGCGCCCTCCCCGTGGGCGGCCGGCAGCTCCTGCTCATCGGGCTCTTCCGGCTCCTGCTCAGTGTGCTGCTCACGTACTCTGCTCTGCGACTGATTCGACTGGTTGGGCCCGCCGCCGGAATCGTCTATGGCTTCGCGGGGCGCGGCGGCAACTGGTGCACGGAAGTCTGGCGGGGACTTGCGGGTTGGCGCGGGCCGCACGGTTGGTCGCCAAGTAAAGGCCAAGTAGCCTCCAGCAGCTGGTGCTGAGAAGACTGCTGCACTGTGGTAAGCGGGGGCAGACCCCTCCCGTTGACTCTCGCCCTCAAACCCGCGCTCGCCCTCGCCCACGAGCGCGCCCCCGTCTGTCGCAGCGTGACTTTCGTCAAGTGTGAGAGTGCTGCAGGTCGCACCTGGCCCAGGCACGTTGCCGGACACCGTTTCTTTCGCCAGGGCGGGGGTCGCCTTCCTCAGCGTGGTCCGGCCTTCGGGCGTGAGTGGCTGCGGCTCGCTGTCCGTTCGGGCGGATTCGCTGACAGGGGAACGAGGGCGAATGAGCGCAGAGGGACTTCTCTCGACAAGCTGGCGGATGGCCTCGATGTCCTGCCTCTGCAAGGCGCGTTCGTGGTTATCCGGGTTGTCAGACACCGTTTCTTTCGCCAGGACGGGGGTCGCCTTCCTCAGCGTGGTCCGGCCTTCGGGCGTGAGTGGCTGCGGCTCGCTGTCCGTTCGGGCGGATTCGCTGACAGGGGAACGAGGGCGAATGATGAGCGCGAAGGGATTTCTCTCGACAAGCTGGCGGATGGCCTCGATGTCCTGCCTCTGCAAAGCGTGTTCGTGGTTACCCGGCAAGGGGTCTTCGAGGGTCCCAGGGGCGGCGGCGGGCGGAGTCGCAGCGGGGCGTTGTTGGGTCTCGTCGCCAACCAACTGCGTCGACAGCCCCAGGCTTTGCAAGTGGTGGGCTCCGCGTCGACCGTCAGCCACGGGGATGGCCTCGGAGGCGCTGCGCTGGCTGGAGGGTCGGTGCCGATCGCAGACACGTGCCCGTCAGTGGCCCGCACGCACGCACGCTCCGGTGTGAACTCCTGACCCTCGATGCTGCGAGGAGGCTCGGGATGACCTCCACCATCCGCTCGGGGAGGCGTAGTGGAACTCTTCTCGGGAGGAGGCTGGTCATCGATTGCGGGCACTCCCTCAGCAGCGCTCCCACCTGTCGCCACGATACTGGCGCCAGGGGGGGAGCGATGGGCTATGACCTCGCTGGAAGCTTCTCGGACTGAAGGCCCGCCTTCTGCGTGCTCGGCCCTGTCAAATCCAGGAGAGGCGGCGGGCGAGGGGCACTTCCCGTCGCCGCTCGTGGCCACCTGCCCGTCGGCACTCTCGGGGGCCCTTGGTGCCGTCCCCGATTCTCGAGCTGAAGGCTCGTCACCTCTGAGGTGGCTGGATGCGCCTTGGAGTCTCGAGCTGAAGGCCCGCTCTGCTGTGTCACAGGTCGCTCCAAGGGCTGAAGGCCCGTCTTTTATGACAATTATGCTACCTCCCGCTGCGTCTTGGGCCCTCGAGCTGAAGGCTCGCTCCGTATGAGAATCTCGAGCTGAAGGCTCGTCAAGCCCAGGCCTGTCTGACTGGGGGGCGGGCGGCTGACGAACATCTTCGGGATTAAGGGCGTGTCCAGGGAGTTGACTGGTCGCAGGATCGACCATGGCGCTGAGGCGTCCGCTTGGGGCGTCCAAGGCTGCTGGGTCGATCGAAGCTGCTGTCTCGCTGGGAGCTCCTCGGGCTGAAAGCCCGTTGTCTGTTCGAGTAGCGCTGTCAACTCCAGGGAAGGCGGGCGCGTGTCGACTCCTGTCGCCGCCTATGGCCACATGCCCAGCAGCGCTCCCGAAGACCATAAGTGCCGTCTCAGGTTCTCGAGCTGAAGGCTCTTCACTTCTGAGGTTGCTAGATGTACCTTGGCGCCTGGAGCTGAAGGCTCGCTCAACTGTGTCAGAAACCGCTCCAAGGGCTGAAGGCCCATCTTCTATGTTCAATTCGCAGCTGCAGGCTGCTTCACTCAGCGCAAAAGCATCCAGGAGGGGAAGTTCGGCGGAGCGATGGCGCGAGCCTCTGCAAAGCGAGTCGGGACCAAGGGCAGGCGTCTGCCTGTCTCCTCTCCCGACGCCCTCGCGAACACCCCCTGGGGAGGCCAACGGTTCGCTATCCGATCCAAGGGAAGCGACGGAAGGTCGCAATGTCGGTGTGCATCGCGGGGTTGATAGCATCAACCCGTCCTCCCGATTCCAAGGCCCCCCCCCCCCCCCCTCCCCAACGCAACGGCCCAACGGTTCGCTATCCGATCCAGGGAAGCGACTGAAGGTCGCAATGTCAGTGTGCATCGCGGGGCTGATCGCATCAACCCGCCCTCCCGCTTCCAAGGCATCCGATCCAGGGGAGCGACTGAAGGTCGCAATGTCAGTGTGCATCGCGGGGTTGATGGCATCAACCCGCCCCCCCACTTCCAAGGCCCCCCCTCCCCAACGCGGGCGCCCCACTGCCTGCCGTCATCCGATCCAGGGAAGCGACGGAAAGTCGCAAGATCTGTGTGTATCGCAGGGATGGACGCATCACCCCCTCCTCCAGGATCGTGCCTGCCGCTCTCAGGTCCAGGGGAGCGACCGAACGCTGCGTCGGCGTCGGAAGGCGCTCCAGGGACTGAAGGCCCATCTTGCACGGTCAGTGCGCAGCCGAAGGCTACATCACTCGGCGCAGGCGCGTCCAGGAGGGGAGGCTCGGCGGAGTGTAGGCACAAACCTCTGTGAAGCGAGTCGGGGCCAAGGGCAAGCGTCTGCCCGTCTCCCCTGCCGACGCCCTCGTGAGCGCCCCCAGGGAGGGCCAGATCCCTAGGCTCCCCCTCCAAGTCACAGTGGTCCCTGGGTCGAACGCCGAAGGCATCTCTCTGCCCCTCGTCAGTCTGCCTACGAGGACCTGGATACGGGGGGGTGGCTCGTTCAAGAGTGGGGTCCTCGCCCCCCGTGCTCCAGGCATCGCGGAAGGCACTCCCACTCGGCCCAGCACCCCCCAGAGAGAACGAGATTGGGCGCCCAGCTGTGGGCATGGGGGGGGGTTGGGGTGAGAGGGGGGGATAAGCTAGGCGGGAGGGCATCATGCCTGCCGTTATCACATCCAGGGAAGCGACTGAAGGTCGCAACGTCAGTGTTCGCACTGTCGACGCCCTCGCGACCACCCCCTGTGGGGGCCAGATCCCTGGTCCTCTCTTCCACGCCGCTACGGTTCCTGGGTCGAACGCTGTGGGCATCCCTCTGCCTGCCGTCATCCGATCCAGGGTAGCGACGGAAGGTCGCACGTTCTGTGTGTATCTTAGGGATGAACGCCTCACCCCCTCCTCCAGTATCGTGCCTGCCGCTCTCAAGTCCTTGGAAGCGACTGAGCGCCGCGTCGGCGTCGGAAGGCGTTCCAGCAGCACTCCCACCTGTCGCCACAATGCTGTTGCCATGGGGGGAGCAATGGAGAATGAGGTGGTGGCCGACGGCCCCGGCAACTGGCAATGTGATAGCTTGAACTCGTGCCGCCACAAGTTGAGCCCCAACCGCTTGAGCATCAACAGATAGCGCCCTTGAGGTACTGTTGTCAGGGGAGGAGCAATGGGAGGTGAGGTGGTGGCCGACAGTCCCGGCGACAGGCAATGTGATAGCTTGAGCTCGCGCCACACGCTGATAAGAAGAGCACCTCGACTGTCCAACGGCTCTTCACCTCTGTGGTTGCTCGATGTGTCAGTCTCTGGCTATCGAGCTGAAGGCTCGTCCTTTCTGAAGCTGTGAGAGGACAACTTGCCAGGAGCGCTCAGGCCCCTCGGAAGCCTCGTAAGGTAACTTTGGCCCCTGGCGGCCGTTCGGGACGATCTGGGCAGCCCCAGACTGTCCTCGGCGAGGCGCCGCTGCTGGAACGGATCCGAGGCTGAAGACCTGCCCAGCTCGGACGAACGCGCGGGCCCTTCGAGGGCGACACCTCCCGGCCACAGGCGGCCTTCGGCCAGCTCCACGCTCAGGGACCGCTTGTTCTCCTCAGGGTCCTCGATGCCGTCCCCCGACGACTGCTCTTCTCGTGCGCGCCGTTCACAGTGACGTACGTGTTGATATAGAGCTCCAGCTTCCCGGCCACAATCTCTCCCAGCAGCGCCACAACCTGCTGCCACAGCAGGCGCCTGCTCTTCTCGCAAGCGCTCTTCACAGTGCCGTTGGTGAAGATGGTGGGCAGGATGAAGAGGGTGATGATGTAGGGCGCCATGAAGAGGGTGATGAGGTAGGGCGCCAAGATGATCGGCGACGGTGGCAGCGGTCCCAGCAGCGGCCGCGGCCGTCAGCCCGGCCTCCCCTCCCTCTGGCGTGAGGCAAGGCCCGTGGCCTGCTCCTGGGAGACACCGGGAGGCCGCGGTATCACTGTGTATACTGACGACGTTCTCCCGTCCCGCCTCTGCGGGGGCTGGGTCACAAGTCATGTCTTCCCTCTGCCAACGATCCCTGGGTTGAACGCCGTGCGCCTCTCTCTGCGTGCCGTCGTCCGGTCCAGGGTAGCGACGGAAGGTCTCACGTTCTGTGTGTGTCGTGGGGGGGAGAGCCTCTCCCCCTCCACCAGTGTCGCGCCTAACGCTCTCGTCTCCAGTGGGTCGACTGGAGGCGGCAGCGCTAGGGTGAACATAGCCACCGCACCCCCGTCCAACCCCCGTGGGGGTAGGGTCCCTGGTCCTTACTCCCACATCCGACTGGTCCCTGGGTCGAACGCCTTGGGCCTCATCCAGCCTTCCGCCATCCGCTCCAGGGTAGCGACGGAAGGTCGCACGATTTGTGTGTATATCAGGGATGTCTGCCCCCCCCCTTCTCCAGCATTATGCCTGCCGCTCTCGGGTCCATGGGAGCGGTCGAATGCTGCATCGGCGTCGGGATGCGCTTCACGGGTGGAAGGCATGGCTCCACCGCTTAGCTCGCCAGCGTGGACGGCCTCACTCAGCGCGGGCACGCCCAGGGGGGGGGGTCGGCGGTGGGTTGGCGTGAGCCTTGATGGAGCGCGCCGGGGCTGCGGGCAGCGACCTGCCCGTTCCTGTTGCCTATGCCCTCGCGAGCGCCCCCTGAGGGTATCAGCTCCCTGAGCGCGCCACCCGAGTCAACCTGGCCCCTGGGAAGACCGCGGCGGACGTTCATCTGCTCATCGTCAGTTGACCTAAGCGGGACTGGATCCGTGGGAAGGTTTTGTGCCGAAACGGGGCCCTCTCCCCCCCATAGCCCTGGTACCGCCTAGGGCCGCTCCACTCTGTTCGACAGCGCCTGGAGAGAAAGAAATTGGACGTCTTGCAGTGGGCATGGGAGCGGTGGGGGTGAGAGAGGCGGTTGGGTTAGACAGGAGGGCTTCGTGCCCACGGTCATCGCGTCCAGGGGAGCGACGGAAGGTCGCAACGTCGGGTTGCCTTCTGCCAGCGTTGTCGCGACCATCCCCCACGGGGGTCAGCTCCTTGGTGCATTCTTCCTCTACACACCGTTCCCTGGGCTGAACATCGCGGGCGTCCCTCTGCCCGTCGCAGTCCGTTCCAGGGTGGCGACGGAAGGTCGCACGTTCTATGTGAATTGTGGGGATGGCCGCGCTACCCCCCCCTTCAATGCTGCGCCTGCCGCTGTCAGGCTCCTGAGGGTGGCCTGGAGTGGCGTCAGCATCGATGTGCGCGCCGTAACCTGAGGACACGTCTTCCATGCTCGAACCGCTGCGGAGAGCAGCCTCACTCGGGGCGGCCGCATCCAGAGAGGGGGGCACGGCGGAGTGAGGGCAAAAAACCCTAAGTTGCGCGACGGGGCCGAGGCGACGTGACTGCCCGTCTCCCCCCCATTTCGCCTTCATGGGCGCCTGCTGGGGGTGTGTGGCCGTCGGCCCCGGCGACTGGCAATGTGATAGCTTGAGCTCGTGCCGCCACAGGTTGAGCCCCAACCGCTTGAGCATCAACAGATAGCGCCCTCGAGGTACTGTTGTCAGGGGAGGAGCAATGGGAGGTGAGGTGGTGGCCGACAGTCCCGGCGACAGGCAATGTGATAGCTTGTGCTCGCGCCACACGCTGATAGGAAGAAGGAGCTGTACCTCGACCATCCAACGGCTCTTCACCTCTGTGGTTGCTCGATGTGTCAGTCTCTGGTTCTCGAGCTGAAGGCTCGTCCTTCCTGGCGCTGTGAGAGGACAACTGGCCAGGAACGCTCAGGCCCCTCGGAAGCCTCGTACCGTAACTTGGGCCCCTGGCGGCCGTTCGGGGCGATCTGGGCAGCCCCGGACTGTCCTCGGCGAGGCGCCGCTGCTGGAACGGATCCGAGGCTGAAGACCTGCCCAGCTCGGACGAACGCGCAGGCCCTTCGAGGGCGACACCTCCCGGCCACAGGCGGCCTTCGGCCAGCTCCACGCTCAGGGACCGCTTGTTCTCCTCAGGGTCCTCGATGACGTCCCCCTTGAACCAGCCGAGGGCCCCGAAGTACAACATTCCGACGCCCGGATCGGTCCTGCTGAGCCTGCCCACACCTCCCGGCCACAGGAAGATGTCCGTCCCGATGCACCCCATGGCGGCCCACGTGGCAATGCGGCCGTGCTTGATCTCGGTGCACCTGCTCCTGTAGACGACGCCCGCACCGCCGTCCTTTGCAAGGCCGAGCGGGTCCCAGTGGCCGAGACGGGCGTCTCCAGGCCCCACACGCTCTCAACGGCGCGCGGCGGCGGATCCGTGTAGGTCGCCCATTCGCCCCGGGCGGAGCCTGTGAGGCCGTCCTGGAGGAGACTCCCGATGATGGCCATCATGGCTCGGCGGCCGTTGGGCAGCTCCGCGTTCAGGGAGCGCATCCTCCTCTCAGGGACCGCGCTGCCGTCCCCCTTGATCCCGTTGAGGGCCTCGAATGCAAGTCCATCGCAGGCGACACCTCCCGGCCACCGGAGGAACTCTGGGGCGATGTACCCCCTGGCAGCCAACATGGCGACGCGGCCGTGCTTGCTCTCGGTGCACCTCCTCCTGTAGGAGACATCCGCGTCACAGTCCTGCGCAAGGCCGAGAGGGTCCCAGTGGCCGACGGGCGCCGGCACGCCCAACGCGCCCTCGAAGGCGCGCGGCGGGGAGCCAGCTGCTCCACGGCCAGCTGCCACTGCCTCCGCCTGCGGCGGCGGCGGCCCGCCCGAGGCGGCCGCGGCGGCGGGGGCGGCGGCGGCGGCCGCGGTGGACGCGGCGTCACCGTCCGTCGTGAAGCCAGCGGGGTTCCAGAAGCACCCAGGCACCTGTATGTCCGACTCGCTCACGAAGGCGCGCAGCAGGGAGCCCGTGTACCGCGCCCAGTCGCCCCACGCGCCGCCCACGAGGCCGCCCTGGTAGGGCATCCCGGGGTTCCCCATCCCCGCCAGCCATCCGTTCGCGACCACGGCGTTCAGCATGCTGAGCGCGGTCCCGTCGGCCGGGGCGCCACCAGCGCCACGGCCAGCGGCCGCCGTCAGCGGCCCGCCAGAGGCGGCCGCGGCGGCGGCGGCGGCAGCGCCAGCCGCGGCGGGGGCAACAGCGGGCGCGGCGGCACCCGCGGCCGCGGCGGCCACGGCGGCGGCCGCCGCTCCCGCGGCGGCCGCGGCCGCAGCGGCCGGCCCAAGCGCAGCGGCGCGCGCCACGGCGCCGGCGGCCGCGCCGGCCTCGCCGCGGCCAGCCGCCGCCGCGGCCGCGGCGGTGGCAGCGGCGGCGGCGGCCGCGGCGGCGGCGCCGCAGGCCACGCCAGGGCCGCCAGGGGCCGAGGAAGGCCGCGGCGGCGGCCGGCCAGCCGGGCTGGCCGCGGCGGCGGCGCGGCCAGCGGCAGCGCGCCGCTGCCGCCGCCGCAGCGCCGAGCGCGACATCATGGCAGAGCGAGCAGGGGCGCGGAGGGGGGCGACCCCCTCGCACGCCCCCGCGGGCATGGACGCCGAGGCCCGGAGTGCAGGGGCCCAGCCAGCCGCTGAGGCCCGCTTGAGCCAGAGCGGCATGAGCCGGGGGGGCTTGAGCCAAAATGGCTACGGAAGCTGGCGGTGATACGCGAAGCGTCAAGAATTCCAAGTCCTAAGTGATCGGCGCCAACTGCAAGCAGCCACCGCGCACTCCTTTGCTCAGAGGCCTGATCTCGGCCCGCGATTCCGCGGCCTGGCGGATCAAAACGCCTCCCATTCTCGCATGTTTACCGTGGGCGCTAACGGGCTCTCCGCCTCTCTCGCTTCATGTGCGACACCCCCCCCCTTTGCGTGTTCGGCGCTGGGCGTTGCACGAGACTGGGCCGGCCGCGGCTGGCCCCACGACTGGACAAAGCAGAAAAGGAGGAGGGCACGGAGGAAGAGAAAGGGAGGAGGCGAAGGAGGAGTAGGAAGCGGCAACGTTGAAAACTCTCATACCTCGAGGAACCGAGGAGGAGTAGGCAGATGACGACAACGACGACGACCGTGACGAAGTGGCGGTGGGCACGTCCACGAGGCCCCCACACGCTTGCAGGTGTGCGGGGTCACTGTCTTCAAGGCGCCGATCCCTCCCAGGAAGCCCCCTGCCGTTTTAGATTGGTGCCCCCCTTGGGGAGTATCGATGCCGATGCTCCCTGGACGTCTCCAGGGGTGCGCTCTGACCAGGATTTCCAAGCGCAGGCAGCCGTGGCGACGCAGGAAGAGCAGCGGCATCGGCAGATGCTCCCTCCCTGGCACGCGGAGTGCGCCAGGGGCGGCGCCGGAGACGCCGCCGGGGGGGCCCCGGCGCGGATGCAAGAAATCCGCGCGGAGCGCCAAGAGTTTATGTTCACGGCGCGCTTTCTTCTTCGACATGCGGCGGCGGGCCGCGCCTGCTGTGCAGAGCCCCGCTCGCGTGCCAGCAGCTCGGCGGCGCCCTCCGGGGGGCCGCAGGGGTCCAGCAGCTGCCGCAGCCGGGCCTCTGCATAGCGTGAGGCCTCCGCCGCGGCCGGCAGGCGGGCGAGCGGAATGCCGGACACGTCGTCGTCGTCGTCGTCGTCGTCGTCGTCGTCGTGGTCGACGCATAGGATCGCGGGGCCGCCGTCGCCGGTCGCGTAAGGGGCGGACGGAGCGGGGAGGAGAAGGAGACGATGCGCAATCCCACCTTGAGGAATGGTTCAACGAGGAATCACTATTGCCTGGGCTTGCCTTCATTGCTTCCCGAGGTTGCGTGGCTCACCGCTGTTGCTGGACACTCGAGCCCTGATGATGGTATGTCTTCCCTGTCCTCTCGTCCTCCGCTCCCTTGCATTGCTAGCCGCCGCCCCTTCGCGATGGCGGCAACTGCGTCCTGCCCGCACTGGCGGGTACCGCACTTGCGATGGCCACTCCCATGATCTATTCCTCCCTTTTCGCTTCTCTCTCCCTTCCTCGTGCTCCCACTCCTCCTCCTCCTCCTCCTCCTCCTCCTCCTCCTCCTCCTCCTCCTCCTCCTCCTCCTGCTCCTCCTCCTCCTGCTCCTGCTCCTCCTTGTCCTCCCTGCTCCCTTCCCTCCGTTCTCTGCTCCTCTCTCCTTTCTCTTACCAGACTGGTCCGGGGGATTCCTGGGTTGGGTTGACGGGGAGGTGCTCGAGGAGTCGCAGGGTTGCTCGGGGACGTGTGGGCAGCTTTGGGCGAGTGCAGCTCTCAGCGCGCTTGCGCCCCGTCACTTGAGGCAGGCCACGGCAGGCGCTGGCTCCCCCGAAGCCCCCAAACATGCCTCGCACAGGCAAGCTCTGGCCTGCCAAGAATAAGGCCCGAGCGCAGGGCACCTGCCCACTGCCGCATCCCCCACTGGGGAGCCCCTCCGCCTCTTCCTGACCCGGAAGATCTCGGCACCAACGACGCCCCAATTGGGGCGCACTGACTGGAACTGAGTCGAGGGGGAAATACACCGGGGGAGGGTAGAAAGCGGAGGTACATTAGGAGCCCGACCACAAGAAACCTTCCACTAGAAACCCAACCCTGAGACCCCAGGACGTCCATTGATTCGTTGGTGTGGGAACGTTGCGCTCTCCATCGCAAAACCATCGAAACCCAAGACAACCCAGGGCGACCCTGGAGGCAAACAGGGTACTTCTTGGCATGAGCTTCCACTGCACATGGTTTGAGGGTCGCGCCTTCCTTCGGGGGAAAGAGGAGGGAGGAAAAGGAGGAGGAGAAGGAGGAGGAGAGAGGAGGAGGAGGAGGAGGAGGAGGAGGAGGAGGAGGAGGAGGAGAAGGAGGAGGAGGAGGAGGTGTTTCTTGGCATGGGCCCCAACTGGAAGGGGCTGGTACTCAAGTCTGCCCCACATTGCCGAGCCGCGGCCAGCACGGCACCCGCCCGCGACCCCGACAGCTGGGCAGACGTCGCCCAACATGCCTTCGCATACGGTCGCCCGCCTGGCGTCGCCGTGCCAGCGACTTGCCGGGCTGCTCACACCTCGACTGACTTTGATTACTCTGGGTGGGATATTAATCGAGGGGTGGGCGACCAACCTTTCCGACGGAGCTTGCCCATCCCCCATTCGCCCCCCTCATCCACCTCCTCCTCCTCCTCCTCGTCCTCCTCTTCCTCATCCTCCTCCTCATCCTCCTCCTCCTCCCTCTCCTCCTCCTCCTCCAACCCCCCCTCCACCCGTTCCGACAGCGCGTGCCCAACCCTCCCCAGTGGATCCAAAGGGAGGCGATTATTGCCCCATCCAGGGCAACCCAAAAAAGACCCCTGGAACTTTGGGAAGGGACCTAAGTTAAGAGGGCCAGAAACAGTAGGGATTGGGTTATGTTCTGCAGATGTGCCAGGCAAAACTGCCCAGATGTATTATCCCCAATCTGAAAGCGTGGACCTCAGTGAGGCCGCGTCTTCATCGTGTTATCAGGGTTAGGGTCCTTTTATTATCAATGAGACTTCCCATCACCCCACTGATCCCGCAACGGCTTCGACCACGTCTCAGAGCCGACAAATGCTTGCACAAGCCCTGGGCAATGTTGCCAGGTGGTCATTACCCCGATCAAGACCACCGTCACCAACCAAGACTGTATTTGGGACCTTTCCCCCACTCAACCAACACAGCCTTGAATATCATCCTCGGGATTCCTGCAGATACGGGCACGCAAACGCAGTTCGGGGCACAATTCAACATTCTGAGCAGTGTCCCCACTCACGTGCGACAGGAGAATGGAAAAGGCGAGTACCATGAACATTGGCTGAGGCGATACTCCATGAGACAGCGTTGCTGAAACCAAACAAACACGCACACGTCCATAAATTCATATTCATTGCCCGGCGAGTTTCCCCAAACCGTGCCTGCATTTAGGGGCCCATACGTCTGTTATCAGGAACTGGGGGGGGGGTTGGTGGTCTGGCGGCCATGGTGTCGCCGTCGCCGCCGCGTCGCCGCCCCGTCGCCGCCCATCGTCTGGGCCTGGTTGTCGGTCACCGCGCTTGATGTCGCCGTCGCCGCCCCGTCGCCGCTTCGTCGCCGCCGGTAGTTTGGGCCTGGTTGTCGGTCGCCGCGCTTGTTGTCGCCGTCGCCGCCCGTCGCCGCCATCCGTCGCCGCTGCTTCTCGGCCTGGTTGTCGGTCTTCGCCCGCGCGCATTGCATTGCACTGCTGTTCATTGGCTTGCAGTGCTTTGCATTGACGTTCAATGCTTCGCATTGCTTTGCGATACTGAGCCGTGATTTGCATTGGCTTGCGTTGCCGTGCTTTGCTTCGCATCGCATTGCAGAACATAGAGTGCACCACATAAATTGCACCACATAGGTTGCACTACATTGATACCTGGGCGCTGCGCTGGCACGGGTAGAGAGTCGACCCCTTTTTGCCACAGCAAGCAGGATCCGAGGAACGAAGTTGCGCCAACAACTGAATCGAAGTGAGCCACTCGAGAGGCTGGCGGCGAGAGGCGGCGGCAGTCGAAGCTGCCTCCGACGCCGACACACAACAAGCAACAGGCCCCCAATAATATTAAGAAAGGGCAGGGAGGGTGGGCCACATGACTATAGAGGATACCTGTCGTATCCACTGCCTCCCCGTTCCCTCTCCACTGAGCAGGTAAACGCATCAAGATTTTCAATACCTGGGCGCTGCGCTGGCACGGGTGGAGAGTCGACCCCTTTTTGCCACAGCAAGCAGGATCCGAGGAACGAAGTTGCGCCAACAACTGAATCGAAGTGAACCACTCGAGAGGCCGGCGGCGAGAGGCGGCGGCAGTCGAAGCTGTCTCCAACGCCGACACACAACAAGCAACAGGCCCATAGCCCATAGATTTGGAACGTGATAGTAGGGCAGGGTGGGTGGACACACAAACAAACAGATGTTAGCAAGATAGACTTATCAGCGAAGCTGGAGCAGCAGCGCCAGGCGGTGCATGAGAGAGTTGCCGTAGCGCGGCTGCTGGTCCGTCATCCTACCGGCCTGGGGAAGGACACGGCCGCCTTTGGCGTAGTCCGTTACGCTGGCCTTTGCCTCCCAGCGGCCGCGCTCCTGGACCTCTGCAAAGGAACGGTAGCGGCCGAGCACGTCCTCGCTCGGGCCGCCGCGACGCGGCCTGTGAGGCGTGAGGCGCAGCTCTGCCAGGCTGGCGTTGGCAGCAGTCTTGCTGAAGAGGCGCTCGAACTTCGCGAGCTTCAGGGTCGGGAAGAGCTTCGCAGTCGATGTCTCCGAATCCGCCAGCAACGTCTCCATCAGTTTGCGGAGGTACCTTTGTCCAGCGGCCATGGGGACCTTGTCGTGAGTCAGCACGGCGTCGTAGTACTTGGCCGTCTTCGCCGGCGGCGAGGGCCGGCCCTGTTCGTCGGGAGATCGGGGCAGAGCAGGGGCGACGCGGACTGCCAGGGGGCCCCGCGCCGACACGTCGGCGACGCCGGCCTGCCGGATGTTGAGCACCTCCGAGGGCAGGAAGCACCCGTCCTGCAGCAAGACCCCCTGTTTCACCAGCTGCTTCACGGTGAGGGCCAGGGCGACCCACGGGCAAGGATCGCGGGCCACCTCGGGCTCCTCCTTGCGCCACCCCTGGAGGGCGCGCTTTGCACGAGGCACGACGCCCTTGTCGGCGAAGCTGAGGTTGAGGCTGAAGGCGACCGCGGCCAGCCCCATGCGGCCCGCGCTGACCGCCTCGCCGTCGAAGTAGAGCTCCGGCACGAACGCCTCCAGGATTTTGCCGAGCCCCCCGAGGTCGGCGAGCGGCGCGCGGCCGTGAATGCGCACGGTCCGGCAGCGCCAGCCCTCGTAGACGGCGGCGATCTTGGCCGGGACGCTCCTGGTCTTCAGGTGGTGCTGGCGAGTCGTCACAGCCTTGGCAGGGGTCGCCGTTGCCGCGGCGCGCCGCTTGCCGGCGCGGGCAGCGCGGGCGGCAGCCCGCGGGCGCTTCGTGGCCAGAGGCTCCGCCTTGGCCGAGCGGGGGCGCCCGCGGCGCGACCCAGCGGTGGTCGCAGCCTCCCCAGGAGCGGGCTCCGAGGGGCCACTCGCGCGGACCCCGTCGGCAGGGCGCGGGTCGAGCCGAGGTCCGGAGGTGGCGGCGTCGACCCCCGCGGCCCGCAGCCGCGCTGTGCGCCACTTGCCGCGCCCCACCGCGTAGCCGTCCTCGCCCGCGCCGAGCCGCGAGCCGCGGGGCGCCGCAGCGGCAGCGATCGCAGCCCAGGCGCGACACAGGCTGGGCGGGCAGGCCCCTGCGAGGGTCGCGCGCCAAGCCGCTCGAGCAGGCGGGGCCGCGGCTGCGGGGGCTGGAGACGTCGAGGAGCAGGGGCTGGGCCGAGGAGTGACAAAGACTTTCCCTTCCAAGACGTCGTGATAGTGACCGCCTCGACACTGCCGGTGCAACTGATCGAGGCCCGGGAGCGCACCCAAGAGACCAGTGGGCTTTCGATAATGGGCACCGAACTCGCGCATATCGATCTCGACAAAAACGGACTGAGGCAGCTTGAAAGAGCGGACGAACGAGGTCATGTTCCCACAATGCTCGAGCGAAGCGGGTTCTCGATTGTCCAAAAGATGCCGAGCCGCCGGCGCAAACTGACCAGCCTTCGGGTAACGCGGACATCCCGCGCGGCACGCTGAGCGTCGGCTGGAGGGAGAGGACCGCGGCGCGCTGTGCTTCTGGTCGCGCAAGGCGCCCCCAAATGCACCCACCAAATAGCACCGCCCCGAAGCCAGCCTTCCAGAACCCGAAGCGCCTTCCAGGAGTGCATGTCGGAGTAGGAGGCCCGCTGGAGGTCCATCGGAGGCAGCGCGTGAAGCCCCGAGCCCACTAGCGCCGAAGACAACCTGCTGGTGCCAGAGTAGACCTCCAGGAACGCTCGAGCACGTCGCGCGGTGCGAGGCGCGCGAGGGGGATGGGGGCGCTCTGACCGGCGCCGCCGGGCGCCCGCAGCCGGCTCGGGGGGGCGGCGGCGCCAGGGCGCGTCGCCGGGGCGGCAGCCGCGGCAGCCTAGAAGTTGTCGAAGACGTAGTAGGCCCGGCGCCTGAAGCGCCAGGGCGAGCGGCGGCGAGAGCCGGCGGGGGCCCCCCGACGAGGCGCCTGCGACGCGGTCCCGCGGGCGCCCAGAAGCCCAGGCGCCGCGGCGGCCCGCCGGCGGCGCCGCCAGCGCCCAGCAGCAGGAACAGCAGCAGGACCTGGCGGGGCGCGGGGGCGGGCCACGGCGCGCCCTCGCGGCCCCCCCAAAAGCGAGAGGGGGGGGGGGGGGGGCGGCTCCATTCGGCCGGGTCGAGGGCCAGGCGGAAGCCCCGAGTGTCTCCCAGGATGGTGGCCCCGGGGGCGACCTCCCCGCGATCCGCAGCACGGGAGTCGCGGTCCGCGCAGTTGCGGGGGCTCTCGATGCACCTCAGGTGCGAGACAATCTCAGCGCCGATCGCGAGGGCGGCCGCCTGTCGCACCAGCAGGCGGAGCCAGAAGTCGGAGGCCCGCCCCTTCATGAACGCCAGCAGCGCGCTCAGGTTGTCGGCGAGCCCGAGCGTGGTAGGCCCAGCCGCCCTTCACGATGTTGCGCCATCGCTCGGGGTGGGCCCAGGTGTCGCCCAGGGCGTGGAAGGAATCCGAGGCCTCGACCACGCGGCAGGGCGCCAACCGCCGGCGAGGCCAGGAGGAGGGCGCCGAGCGGGGCGGTCCTGCGGCCAGGTGACCGGGGCGCACGACGCGGCGCGGCCGCCGTCGCCGGGCAGCTCCGTGAAGCTGATCTCCTCCGTCTTGAACCTCCAGCGCTCGCGCAGGCGGTCGGCGTCCAGGATGTCCGAGGGCGACGCCCGCGCGAAGGAGAGCGAGTAGCTGAAGGTCGAGCTGTCCCCCGAGAACACCACGGGCGCGCGCGGCGCCGCCAGGTCCACGTCGACTAGCTTCACGAGGCCCTTCAAGACCCGCAGCTCGGCGACCAGGGACTCGCTGAACCAGCCGCAGTCGCGGCGACCATAGCGCTGCAAGAAGCGGTGGCACTGGTCGAGAGCGGACAGCCCCCAGGGCATCAAGAGGAAGTGGTTCACCAGATGGCCTACCACGCGTTCAAGGGCGACGCCGGGGCAGCGACCCTGCTGGAGAAGACGCTCGATGGCGAGATAGAGCCGCCAGGTGTACTTCTCGGTCGGCAGCAGCTCGAGCTGGGATCCGCCTAAGAAGCGTAGGCCCACCGCGGTGAGCCCCGTCTGGGCGGGCTCGATGTCGTGCACAATGAAACCCATCTCCTCCAGACGCGCGAGGTAGCGGTCCTGGCCGCGCTGCGTGTCAGCGCGATTGAAGCCGATCACGGCGCCGTTGTCGACGTACACCGAGAACACGGGGCGCCCGGGAGCGACCAGAAGGGCGGGGGCGCCCTCGCGCAGCAGGCCGCCCAGCGGTAGCAGGGGGCGGCCTGGGGCGCGGGCGCGCGGGCCCGCCGCCGCGAGAGCGGCGTCCTCCATGATGGCCCGGCAGAAGTAGAGCGCCCAGCTGAAGCCCACGCAGAGCACCTCCATCACGGAGTACAGGGCGGTGTCGCCGTCGACGGGGACGCCCCTCTCGGCGTCCTCGTCGCAGCAAGGGGAGACCCCCCACTCGCGGGCCGCGAAGCCGAACTCCACGCCGAACCACCGCCCGAGCCGCTTAGCTCGGCACTGGTAGAAGCCCTGGTGCAAGTCCAGGCTCGCGACGCGGACGTCGGCCCCCCGCGGGTCACAGCCGGCGATCTCGAAGGCGGCGTCGCTGAGGTCGAGGTCGCGGAGGGCGCCGGGGCCTCCGAGCTGCACGTGCGGGGGCTCCTGCGTGAGCTGGTTAGCCTCACGGGCGTCGACGATCACGCGTTGGGAGCCGCCCTTCTTGGCGCGGAAGGCCAGCGCGATGCGGGCGCGGATCGACGCACGGAGGCCGCCAAGCCCGCGCGCCAGCAGGTCCTTCAGCAGCGCGAAGAGGGCCGGGCGGGAGGCGCGGAGCTTGGGGTCCCAGTACGGCTTCACGGGCGTGATGAGGCCGTCCTGGATGCGCGCCTCCACCTCTGCGGCGGCGCGCTCGAGGCGCCGCTCGGACTCCAGGTGCTGCGTGAGGGCGAAGCTGGACAGCACGGACTCCAACGGCTTGGGATTGGTCGGGCGCTTGAGGACCTTCAGGCGATCGGCGTCGAAGACCTCGAGGCCCTGTGGCTCTGTATCATACATGTCGCTGGTGTTGAGAAGCTCAAACAAGGCTTCCTTCGGGGAGGTGCGTGGCGCGGACCCCCAGCGCGAAATCCCCTCCCTACCCGACTGATCACCGAGGCCTGGGGCTCGTTGGGGACGCAGGAGGGAGGGTCGATGATAGCCAAAGGCGACTGGGCAGAGGCCGCCGCCAACGCGTTCAGCGCGACGATCGACTCGGCCACGCCAGCATGCCGTACACGACGGCGAGAGGAAGCACGAGCTGCCACACGATGCTGACGACAGTCATGATGCTCAAGACCAGGGCAGGGGAGCGGAAGACGTCAGCGTGCGAGGACGTGACGGGCCCAGCCTGCCGAAGAGATTGCACAGGATGCGAATTCGGGCCGATGATGACGGGGGACGCGAGGTCCGACTGGGCGGCCAGGTCAGTCGGCTCAGGGCAGGCGTCCCCCGCGGCCGCAGTCATGAGTCCGCGGGCGCCGACCCCTTGCTCTTGGGATCGGACGCCCGCTTGCGCTCTGCTTCCTTGTCCAGCTGCCGCTGCTTCGCGATCGTCGCTTGGTCCTTCTGGCGGTCGGCTGCCGCCTGAATGAAGACCGCCGTCGTCGCCGCTCCACTCTTGTCAGGGGGCACGCTCATCAGCATGTCGAGACCCGTGAGGTCGGGCACCTTGGCGAAACGCTGCGCCGCCGCCTCGATGTGCACCGGGCGGCGGAGCACGAGCCCGGCGCTGGCCAGCATGGAGACACCCGTCGGGTTGAACTGCACCTGCCAGCGGAGCATCTCCGAGAGGAAGAAGTGCTCGCGAGCCGGGGCGCCGTGGACGTTGACCCTCGACAGGCCGGCCCACTCGTGATGGTAGGAGGCGGGCGACTGGCCCTGGGCGCGGAGGCTCTGCAAGAACTCGGCCGCCACGGGCGGACCCGACAGCGGGAAGTGCTCGCTCTTCCCGGTGCCATAGAGGGCGAGGGTGTCCGCCTCGGAGGAGTACGGCCCGCCGTGGCGGGCGCGCCGCAGGCCCGTCACTCGAGGGGCGCGGCCGAAGGCAGTGACCCTGTCCAGCCGCCAAACCTCTTCCCGTCCGGCCTCCTCCGCCTCGGCGTGGACCCGGTGGTGGTCCACCAGCACGAGGGCGCCGGCCTCGTGGGCGACGGCGCAGGCGGGGTCGGCCACCGCGGCCTCGGGCTCGGCGGAGGCGAGGGCCTCGTGGGTGGGGTCGGCGTCGAGCCAGACGGTGTCGGGGGCCGACACGCCTGCGGCCGTGTTCCCGTGGGCCGCGGCCGGCATCTCCCCGCGCCTCTCGAACTCGGCGAGCTCCGCCGCCGAAGTCGAGTCGAAGATGAAGCATTCGTCGCAGTACGGCGCCGGGATCAGCTCATTGCGGTCCAAGGGGAGGGCCAAAGGCCGCGAGAGATCCAGCACCCGCACCGTCACCGTCGACGCCACGACCGTCCAGAGGCCATTCCCGTCGGTTTGCGGCAGGAGGCGGAGGTGCCAGTAGCGCCCATCCGGGTCGTCGAGGTAGTCGGACAGCACCTGGGGGTTGGGCGGGCCCTGTGCAGGCACTCGGGCGGAGGTGGGCCCCGGCAGCCACCCGCGCCCGCTGGCGCGGCTCGCAGCAGCCGCGGGAGACGATCCCAACGAAGAAGCCCACGAGCAGCAAGAGTGCGGCCAGCCCGAGCCAAGCGGGCAGCGGCAGCAGCGCGCACAGCGGCTGGGGTGCTGTCGCGCACTCGGCCGCCCGCGCCGCTGGTGCCGGGCCGACGCCGAGGACGCCAGGGCAGCGGTCCAGGGCGAGCTCCAGGCCGGGGGACTCCCCGCGCAGCGGGTCGCCCCACCCGCAGGCACGCCGCCGACCCCGCAGTGGCAGCGGCAATCGGGCGCTGGGAGGTCGAAGGCGGGGCCGATGTGAGTGGCCCAGGTCGAGACAAGATTCGCGGCCACAAACCAGCCTCCGAAGTTCATTCGGGAGGCCTGAACCCACATGACTATAGAGGATACCTGTCGTATCCACTGCCTCCCCGTTCCCTCTCCACTGAGCAGGTAAACACATCAAGATTCTCAATTGCACAACCGATTGTGCACGACATACGTTGCAGAATGTATACAGAAGCACAGATGTCAGACGCAGAATGTTGCGCAACATGGATTGGACCAGATCGAGTGGTTCACATAGATTGCACCATACATATCGCACCATACATGTTGCACAACATGGAGTCCACAGCATAGATTGCACCACATTGATTGCACGACATAAAATGCACCACATCGGCTGCACAACATGAACTGCACCAGCCGTAGTGCACAACATAGACTGCACAGCATAGGCTGCACGAACTATATTGCACGACATGTGTTGCACCATCTTGATTGGATTGCACAATATCACAGTGAGGGGGGTGAACGGTCATTCAGTGTCCCTGGGTGCGTGGCTGAAAAGAGAATCCGTGGTGAGGATTATGCTTGTTGCGTCGTCGTTGTTGTTGTT
This sequence comes from Prorocentrum cordatum, assembly GCA_963575745.1. Lineage (NCBI taxonomy): Eukaryota > Dinophyceae > Prorocentrales > Prorocentraceae > Prorocentrum > Prorocentrum cordatum. Next base: position 96,296 of record CAUYUJ010000778.1, read on the forward strand.
GGTGGTAGTGGTGGTGGTGGTGTTGTTGTTGCTGTTGCTGTTGTTGTTGCTGCTGGTGATGATGATGATGATGATGATGATGCTGATGATGATGATGATGATGATGATGATGATGATGATGATGATGATGCTGTTGCAGTTGCTGTTGATGTTGTGTTGTCGTCGTCCCACCCGCGACCCACCCGCGCCCCACCCGCGACCCACCCCGCGACCCACCCCGCGACCCACCCCGCGACCCACCCCGCGACCCACCCGCGACCCAACCCGCGACCCAACCCGCGACCCACCCGCGACCCACCCGCGACCCACCCGCGACCCACCCGCGACCCAACCCGCGACCCACCCGCGACCAACCCTGCGACCCATCCGCGACCCACCCGCGACCCCCCCGCGACCCACTTGCGACCCACCCGCGACCCGCCCCGCGACCCAACCGCGAACTCATCCGCGACCCAGCCACGACCCAACAGCGACCCACCCGCGACACACCCGCGACCCAACCGCGACCAATTTGCGACCCATCCGCGACCGACCCACATTGGTTTAACGAAAAATCGGCGCCTGCGGCGGGCGTTTTTGCACAATTTGTGAAACGTTGGCGCCTGCGGCGGGGTTCTCCAGAGTCTCGCAGACTGCCGACGTCCCCACCGCCCCCTCACTCTTATCCGCTTCTGCGAGGTGCTATGGTAAACAACACCACATAAACTGTGAAACATGGATTGCACCACATACACTGCTAGATGCACACTGCTTCGGGGCCCATGCTGGCGAACATGTGATTTGCAAGCCGCAGTCTCTGAAAAGGGGACCCGTCCACAACCAGGCCGTCGACATGTCGCAGACAGCGAAGAGCGATGGCTCCCCGTGGCAGTTCAGCCACAGGGACCTCGGCCGACGACGACGACGACGACGACGACGACGACGGCGGCGATGACGTCGACGACGACAACGGCGACGACGACGACGACGACGACGACGACGACGACGACGACGACGACGACGACGACGACGACGACGACGGCGACGACGACGACAACTCCGACGCTCCCCCTGCGGCCTCCACTTCGCCCAGGGGTGCGCACGGCCCAGCCGGCACCATGGAGGCCCGGGCAGGGCGCCTCGCCCGAGCGAGGGCGGGGGCCCCCGCAGTGCACGCCGCTTGCCGCCGCCGCCGCAGGGGCGGTCCTGTCGAGCCGATGTCGTGCACGCATCTGCAGTCGTGGGGTCCAACTCCTCTTCCTCCTCCTCCTCCTCCTCTCCTCCTCCTCCTCTCTCTCTCCTCCCCCCCCCTCCTCCCCGTCCTCCTCCTCCTCCTCCTCCTCCTCCTCCTCCTCCTCCTCCTCCTCCTCCTCCTCCGCCTCCTCCTCCTCCTCCTCCTCCTCCTCCTCCTCCTCCTCCTCCTCCTCCTCCTCCTCCTCCTCCTCCTCCTCCACCTCCTCCTCCTCCTCCTCCCTCCCCTCCATCCTCCTCCTCCTCCTCCATCCTCCTCCTTCCTCCTCCTCCTCCGCCTCCTCCTCCTCCTCCTCCGCCTCCTCTCTCCTCCTCCTCCTCCTCGCTCCCCCTCCCCCCTCCTCCCCCTCTCCCTCCCCCTCCCCCCCCCTCCCCCTCCCTCTACAATTACTCAATATGAAAAAATACTCTCCTCTTCCCCTGATGGCGGTTGGGTGATCGCCGACCCCCCCCCCGCGTACTGTTTTTTTACACACAGGATTCCCGGGAAACGGGTTTTCGCCTGCGCTGTTTTTCCAAAATGCTGCTCTCGCTGAGGCGTCGGCCTCATTTCTGCTCCCGAATCGTTCCGAATCGTGCTCCCGCTGCAGCGTGGGCCTCATTTTCGGATCGGTGTTTGGCCTCCGTCGTTCAGGATGGCGTTCTCGCCCCAGCGCGGGCCTCTTTCTCGCGCGCCCATCCGCCCGCCACCACCGCGCCGCACCACCACCACCACCACCACCACCACCACCACCACCACCACCACCACCACCACCACCACCACCACCACCCACCACCACCACCTACCACCACCATCAACCACCACCACCACCACAACCACCACCATCTACAACCACCACCCACCAACCACCACCACCACCAGCACCACCTACCACCACCACCACCACCACCACCACCCCACACACCACCACCAACACCACCAGCACCACCAGCACCAACCAGCACCACCACCACCACCTCCACCACCACAACCACCACCACCTCCACCACCACAACCACGCACACACGCACGCACGCACGCACGCACGTGCACCACCACCCACTACGCACGCGCGCGCGGAGCCACAGGTCCGCTACGACACGCGTCCGCGGATAGAGAAAATCAGCGCCATGGTAAGGGATGGGAGGGAGGGGTAGAACGTCAGATATGACGCGAGCGCACCTAGCTTGCCTCTCCTCCTCCCCCTCCTCCGTCACCCTCCTCCCCCTCCCCCTCTCCTCCTTCCCCTCCTCCCCCCCCGACCCCCCCACCTCCTCCCCCGCACCTCCTCCTCCTCCTCCTCCTCCTCCTCCTCATCCTCCTCCTCCGCCTCCTCCTATTCCTCCTCCTCCCCACCTCCTCCTCCCTCCGCCCCTCCTCCTCCTCCTCCTCCTCCTCCCTCACTCCCCTCCTCCTCCTCTCCTACCCCCTCCCCCGCCCCCTCCCCCTCCCCCTCCCCCTCCCTCCCCGCCGCCTCCTCACACTCCCCTACCTCCTCCTCCTCCTCCTCCTCCGCCTCCTCCTCCTCCTCCGCCTCCTCCTCCTCGACTCCTCCTCCCTCCTCCCTCCCCTCCTCCTCCTCCTCCTCTCCTCCTACCTCCTCTCCTCCTCCTCCTCCTCCCCTCCGCCTCCTCCTCCTCCTCCTCCTCCGCCTCCTCCTCCCCTCCTCCTCCTCCTCCCCTCCTCCTCCTCCATCCTCCTCCTCCTCCTCCTCCTCCTCCTCCTCCTCCTCGTTCTCCATCATCCCTTCCTCGTCGCTGGCCATCCGTAGAGGACACTGAGGTGTGAGAGAGGGAGAGGCTGGTGGCGGATGGAATCCCAAATTCATGTTGCAGACTCTGTGAGCGAACGTGCGCTACTGCCCAAGAGAACGAGGCCGCAACACTGCCGAAAAACACCGCGAAGCTAGACCAAAGCACGGTGCCTGCTCCCTCGAGTAATGAGGTAACCAGTGGCGAGGCTGTACATGGGTACATTCGTGCGCCGAGACATGAGGCGAACTTCCTGCATTGTAGTCTTCCGCTGTGTTTACATCAGAGTTGGATGCAAACCAAACGAATGTTCACTCGGAGAAGAAATCACGCTCGGGCACTTGCCTGCAGTAGACACTCGGAGCTCGTCCCTGGTTCCGAAGAGCTGGAAAATATGACCCAGGCCTGGGCTCACGGAAATCATGGGAGGGGCGGCAGCAAGAGCATAGACAAAGACAGCATGTGGCTGAAGGAAGACTGCGGATAAGGATGAGCACTCGCATCTGCCAGAGATGTTTAGCACACGCATCTGCATCACTACGAACGGATTCCGCCTCTGGCTCTTATGAAGATCCTCCTGAGGCAACACAGAAGATAGCTATGGCTGCAGCAGCGATAAGCATGGTTCGCTGGCATGGTCATTTCTGTGGCGCCACACTCCAACGCAGGCGAGCTGCATCTGACATCACCCGGTACCTGGCCGCTCCAAGGCCTTCAGGTCGACGTCCTCGAGCTGGAAAGCTTCCATCACCTTCGCGCGGCTCTCACGACGCCGCTGGATAGTACGCTCTCTTCAACATCCTGGATAAGGGCTAAGAAGAGAGGAATCTGAACCCGGTCTGCCGCGTACGGCCCCATCCCCACAGGTGCCATGAAGACTAGTTCCCGAGCACACGGGAGTCCCCCATTGGAAGGCGTGGCCGTCTGGGCTGGGTCGGTCTCGTCGCGGAGCGCCTGGAGGAGGTCTCCAGAGACGCTCTGGAGATCGTCAGCTGCTTCCCAAGAGGCCCTAAAAGTGAGTCGTTCGCTTCGCCGCCATGCGTCGTAGGGAATCGCACCGGGGCCTGGCATGCTGTCGCATGAGCGATTTAACACATTATCCGCGTCCACGTCCAATAGTGCCCGTGTGTCTGGGGATATGTCGAATGGTGAACGGGCGTGGTGACGACGTTGGCAGCCGGAAGGAAAAGGGCAGCTCTCCGAATACATTCTCCACCGTCTCTTGCTAAAGTTCACCGCGCACTGACTGACGAACAGCACCCTGGACTCTACAAACGCTCTTGTGCGAAAGCCACGGATACGAGTCCCCCGGAATCTTCGCAGGCGCCCCGTGTGAACAAGCTCGCACTGTCACTGCAAAAGCTCGTGTCTATGTCATCGCCGACGCAACGCGTGCCAAAGTCTCTGCGAAAGCAAGCTGCAAGAAAGTACACACTACCCCGACGTGACTCACATGATTCAACGTACGTTAGACTGACCAGCACAGTAGGAGCTCGACCACAAGAAACCTTCCGCAAGGAACCCAACCCTTGGACCCCAGGACGTCCATGGATCTTGTGGGTGGGAATATCACGCTTTCCATAGCAAAACCATCAAAACCCAAGACAACCCAGGGCGAACCTGGAGGCAAGCAGGGTGTTTCTTGGCATGGGTTTCCAATGTAAACTGATCAGTCTGATTCCTGGAAGCCTGCGGAGACCCGCCGTACGGCCCCAAGACGGCACGAGGCCATTCCCAGACGGCTCGAACACGGCCTGATACTGGCCCGCCCCGTGGCGCCCCAAAACAGAAGAGAAAACGCCACCCCTCAGCAAGGAAGGGACTGCCTTGCCGGAAGGGGCTCTCCGAACAGAGAAAGCCAACGAAATATGTTGATCCTTGGTACCGCAAGACGTTCAAGACAAGTTCAACAAGTTCTGGTAACCGCGTGGCGCGCCACAGGACTTGCTGACCTGGGGGGGAGGCTTGGACAGCAAGTCCACCCTCTCTATGGAAGCCCCTTGGCCTTGCGCAGGCTGGGGAGGGCTCGCTGGCAGCTGCTGACGTTTCTCTACGAGACGACTCCGGTGCACCCCAGAGATGGGCAGAATCGCATTGTCGCAAGGATGCAAAAGCTATCCTGGCGAAAGACCCAACCATACGCAATTGTGAGTGCCGCGTTGTGGGTACCGCTTTCGGTGAAGCTCCCTATGGGGCCACGAGCCGTGTGAGAGGTGTGCCAAAATGGACGTCGGGCGCATGCGGCCTGTGCCACTGAGGCCTTCGGTAGAGCTCCCCATGGGGCCACGAACCGTGTGAGGGGTGTGCCAAAATGAAGCGGCGGTGCCATGCCTTCGGTGGAGCTCCCTATGGGGCCACGGACCGTATGAGGGGTGCGCCAAAATGGGGCGGCGGCGCCATGCGGACCCTCCCACTGGGGCCTTCGGTGGAGCTCCCTATTGGACCCGCGACCCGTGTGAGGAGTGCGCCAAAATGAGGCGGCGGCGCCATGCGGACCCTCCCACTGGGGCCTTCGGTGGAGCTCCCTACGTGGCCACGAACGGTATGAGGGGTGCGCCAACATGAGGCGGCGTCGCCATGCGAACCCTCCCACAGGGGCCTTCGGTGGAGCTCCCTACGGGGCCACGACCCGTGTGAGGAGTGCGCCAACATGAGGCGGCGATGCCATGCGGACCCTCCCACTGGGGTCTTCTGCGGAGCTCTGTATGGGGCCACGAACCGTGTGAGGGGCGTGCCGAAACGATGGACATGCGGAGGGCAGAGGCAGGGATGGGAGGAGGGAGGAGGAGGCAGCGGGAGGTGCGGTGAGAAACGCGGGGCGCTATCTCTGGGGGGGTAAACTATCCGTGGGCTTACGGCCAACCAAATCCGCCGATCCAGCGTGTGAGTTCTTCTAGTCTCAAAGAGTTAGAAGAAGTCTTAGCGATTCAGGGTGAAGCTCTTGCTTCGCTCCAGGGGTTGGTGCCGGGGTGGCTCTGCCGGGGTAGGGGATCGGGGGGGGGGGTCCCTGGAATTCCCAGGCCCCGAGGGGGGGGGTCGGGGTTTCCCGCCAATTCCAAGGCCCTGGGGAAGTGGGGGGGGAGGCTTCCCCGATTTGCCCAGGACTTCTGGGGAGAGGCCGAGGGCATCTTGGGCCCTCCACAATCGCTGAACGATCGGGCGAAGACGCCCAAGACGACCTCCAGTCGGCCGAACAAGCGACGAAGACGTCCAAAGAGGCCCCCAAAAACACCCCCAAGAGGCCCCACCTCCTGAGGAAGACGTATATTTTGAGTCGTCTCTGCGACTTCCTGGCCTTCAAGGCGTCCAAGACGGCACAAGGGGCCCCAAACATCGACTCATGACGGCCCAAAAGGCCCCCAATAGAACTCCAAGGCGGCTCAAGAGGGCCCCAAGACGGCCCAAGAAGCGCCCAAGACGGCCCAAGAGAGCCCCAAGAGGTCCCAAAGGGGCCCCCGAGAGCCTTCAAAATTGCCTTCCAGACCCGAGTCCCGCACGACATCCCAGCGAACATCCAAGAGGCCTCCGACCCACTCCCCAGGCACAGTGGCAGGATGGGCCGAAAGCCATAACATCGGCTCCCGATCGTGCCAGGCGGCCAGCCTGGCCTCTCGGAGCGTGGCTCTGCGGCGGGCTGAGTCGGGCATGAACTCGTAGAGCGAGGACAGGTTCTGCACGACGCTCGTCTGCAGGTACGCCACAGGGTCCCGTCGAACGAGCGCCTCGGCCGGTCCTCCTGCCCCTGCCCCTCCCGACTTCCTCGTGGGCAACATGGCTTCCCTCTCTCGAGGAAGAAGAACACATAGACATAAACGTTCGACGGTCCGCGCGGCTTTCCTCGATCTGCGCTGGACGCCCCTCCCTGGCGCGCGGAGCGCGCCCAGGGGCGACGCTGGAGCGCCGCCGGGGGCCCGAGCGCGGATCCGAGAAAGCCGCGCGGAGCGCCAAAAGTGTATGTTGATGTCGTTTTTCTTCTTCGAGCATGGCTTCCCTGTCGAGAAGGATGACTCAGGAGGACCTCCCCAGTTCTGTGCCATGTGTCACGCCTTCGAATTGTCCCCGTTCTTGCTCATAGGCACCGTCTGTCTCGCCACGAGGAGCCCACGGCGCCCGAGAGGAAGACACCTACAGCCAACAAGCCGCCCCGGGGACTCTCCCTTTTTTCGGCCCTGTGCCCCAGTTCACTCGCAAACCCACTCCCAATGATATGTGGTTCACTTCCTTGCTCTACTGGATATCTGTCGTGGGTGTCATCAGTGGTGCGTCAAAAAATGAACACATGAAAAACGCCCCCCGCCACCCACATGAACAACTTTAGACCAAGGGGACCGCCAAACGACGCGCGAACTGAGAGCAGAAACTGCTCGACGGTCAGCCAACGACAACGCCGCGACGTTTAATGCGAACGGCGCGCTGCTGCCATGGCGCGCGGTCCATGCCCGAAATCATTGTGGACGTTCGCGCGCTCGTGCCAGGGCAGAAAACTAACGGGCGCGTCGGCCCTTGGCGGCGCCCGGGGCCCGCCCCGCACGGGCGCGCATCGAAAAGTTTAGATCCACCCCAAAAACAAAGTTTAGGCACCGGTCGAAAAAAATATGTAAACTTAATATCAAATCAGTCTAAACTCTTCCGAAGCAGAAAATATCGCGCGGGAGAGCCCCGAACAAATTATATAAACAGTAAAACGTGTTTATATAAACGCCAAAAATATGGACCTGTTGCCATAAGAAAGACGCTCCCGATCTAAACTTTTCCGCCCGCGGGGCCACGAGGGGGCGACGGAGGCGGGCGCGGGGGCCCTCGGCTAGGCCAGCGGCGCTGCCGCACGAGGGACAGCGCCGCCGTCGCCTCGAACTGCGAGCCGCGGCCGTGGCACGCGCCGCCATGGGAATGCCGGCGCGGGCGCGGCCGCGTCGAGCGGACCCAGGACGTCGCCGCGCGCGAGGGGCCCCCCTGCGGCAGCTGGCAATGGTCTCGCCGACAGGGCGCCTCATTCGCCGTGAATGCAAAACGCTGACATCGAAAAAACATTGTTGTGGGGGCTGGGGTCGGTTTCCCGCTATTCAAAAAAAACAACCTTACTGCGTGCAAACGCCGTGGGCGTCCGGTAAAAGGGCGCACATGTGCATACAAAATAGAGACAAGCGCCCCTCGCTGGTGAGGAGATCCGCTGACTTGCCTTACCAAACAGCAGCAAGATGGCGAGTACGAGCGATGATCGTGCTTACTATGACTTGGTATGGTTTGGTGCGAACGCGACGGCCAAAATCCGCCCTCTGATCAGATGTTACACAAAGAGACTTGGTGTCAAGCCTGCGGGCTACTTCCGCACAACGGCCGAGAATGCTGCCACATAAAGTGCCGATGTATAACCCGCGGAAGTCATTGATAACCCCCTTCTGGTGTTATCTTAGCACCACACAGGAAAAAATCCAGGGGGGATTTTCGCCGAACGATAACTTTAGCACCGTGCCAAACAGCCCCCCCCAAAAAAGATGCCATCCTCCAGGCTTGTTTTCACAAGATTGCTCTCGCCTAGCATCATCATGCTCCAGGTGCGAAAGCCACGTCGTCCTTTAGGTGCGAAACTAACGTTTTCGGTTCGGAGAAGTGTTATCCTTTTGCTGGAAGGGGGTGTGATGAATAACTTCCGCGGGATATTCGAAACCCCTTATCGATGCGGCAGAACAGCATGAGGCGACTCCACAGGCGCAAGAGCAAACATCATACTGACATCCACAATGGCATGTCCATTCTCGAACCGTCTGGGAAAAACACCAACACGTTCAGAATTCCTGCTGATCCCCTCGTACTGGTAGCGGCCACATGTAGAACTAATGCGATGGTCTAGCCCAATCTCACGATCAAAACACTTGCGAGGTGCAGCGCTCACCATACAGAAAGGATCAAGCTCATTCCCTCTTCCCCCTCATACCGAATCCCCGTCTCCAAACTTCCAGGAACAAGCGGATCACTGCTGTCAATCGGCCTGCTGCACTGCACAACTCCGCCCCGGTGCCTCGGGCGCTCTTGGGCGTTCCCGGGAGCATTCCCGCGTAACGTTCCCCGAGGCTGCAAAATCCGCCGACCCTGTCGGCGTGTGCGAGGGGGGGGCCGGGGCGGTCATCTCGGGAGGGTCATGGCCGACGCTCTTCCATGCGAAGCTCTCCCCCCTCGCGGCCACCCCAGGGCTCTCCAAGCTCGCCGACCCGAGGTGTAGTGAAGCAGGTCGCACTCGAGCCGAAGGGAAGCTCTTTCCTTGGATCCCTTCTCTCCAGAGGGAAGGTCCAGGAGGGAGGTGGGGGGAACGGATCCTGGGCGAGGTCTCGGGCGGAGGAGCACCGTTACGCCCCTCCGCCTCAATCCGTCAGTCGGAAGCCTTGCACCAGACGGCGCTCGAGCAGGACGAAACAAGAAACGATCGCGCCTGCGACAGGGCCCCTCGGCACTCCATCCAATTACTCCGACGGTAGGAACCCACACGAAAACCTGTTTAGTTCACCCTTTGCCCTTTCCTCCTCCCCCTGGCGGACATCCTCTCCTCTCGCCCTCTGCACTGCCCTCTCTTCCTCCTTCTATTTCTCTTCCTCCTTCTCCTCCTCCTCCTCCTTCCTCCTCCTCCTCCTCCTCCTCCTCCTCCTCCTCCTCCTCCTCCTCCTCCTCCTCCTCCTCCTCCTCCTCCTCCTCCTCCTCCTCTCGCGCCACCTCCTCCTCGTCGTCGCCCTCCCCCACGCCCCTTCCCGCCTCATCCTCCTGCCTCTTCTCCATGTGCACCTCCCGCCCCCCCTGGTCGTGGCAAGCAACTCGATTTTCCTCGGCGTCGTCGCCGCGTCGGCCAGCACGCGCGCGCTTGCCGACGGCTAGATCGCGAAGCCGTCGGGGCAACCCTTCGGGCCAGGCCGTTGGGACAACCTCGCAGGCCGCAGGGGCGCGGGAGCCAGCCGTTGGGACAACCCCGCGGGCCTCCTGGTGCGCGCCGCGGCGCTCAGGCGGGTGGCAGCACGAAACCGAGCTCTGGCGCGAGCTGCTCCGCCTCAGCCCTGGAGTCCACCGTTCTCTTGTCGAACTCCTGGAGCGCCTTCCGCAGTGACGCCGGCGGCCCGCGCTCCAGGACCTCTCGCGCGGGCGGCCGCAGGATCAGCATGTTCCGCATGCACGTGGCGCGGGAGAACATGACGTAGAGGTGCAGCCACCAAATCTCGTCCGACATGCCCGTGCGGCCAGCGTCCTCATCCCTGGCGCAGTCGATGGTGACGCCCTTGCGCAGCGTCTGGCCCTGCGACAGCGTGGAGGTCAGGTAGGACGCATGCGTCAGGGTTAGTCCCGCTCGTCGTCCGCGTGCAACTCGAAGGACACGATGGTGGCCCCTTGCTCCTGCACGAGCCCCAACTTCTTCCTCAGTTCCGGATGACTCGCCTCGGATTAAAAAACATGACGTGCGGGCCCCATAGGGAGGGGCTTCCCGCCTGAGACTTCGTCGCAATTCACTCACGGACGAGGCTCCCGTTGGATACTTCCTCCAGGTTCTCGCCACAGCGGCCCAAAAATGACGACAATTACACGTTTCGAATGACCCGCCTCGGATTAGAAACATGACGTACGGGCCCCATAGGGAGGGGCTCCCGCCTGAGACTTCCTCACAACTCACTCACACACGAGGCCCCTGCCTGATACTACCTCCAGATTCTCGCCACAAGGGCCGAAAAGTGACGACAGTTACACGTTTCGAATGACCCGCCTCGGATTAGAAACATGATGTGCGGGCCCCATAGGGAGGAGGGCTCCCGCCTGAGACTTCGTCGCAATTCACTCACAGACGAGGCTCCCGTTGGATACTTCCTCCAGATTCTCGCCACAGGGGCCCAAAAGTGACGACAGCTACACGTTTCGAATGACCCGCCCCGGATTACAAACATGAAATGCGGGCCCCATAGGGAGGGGGGTTCCCGCCTGAGACTTCCTCACAATTCTCTCACAGACGAGGCTCCCGCCTGATACTACCTCTAGATTCTCGCCACAGTGGCCCAAAAGTGACGACAGCTACACGTTTCGAATGACCCGCCTCGGATTAAAAACGAAAGGTGCGGGCCCCATAGGGAGGGGCTCCCGCCTGAGACTTCCTCACAATTCACTCACAGACGAGGCTCCCGTTGGATACTTCCTCCAGATTCTCGCCACAGAAGCCCCAAAGTGACGACAGCTACACGTTTCGAATGACCCGCCTCGGATTAAAAACAAAAGGTGCGGGCCCCATAGGGAGGGGCTCCCGCCTGAGACTTCCTCACAATTCACTCACAGACGAGGCTCCCGTTGGATACTTCCTCCAGATTCTCGCCACAGAAGCCCAAAAGTGACGACAGCTACACGTTTCGAATGACCCGCCTCGGATTAGAAACATGACGTGCGGGCCCCATGGGGGGGGGGCTCCCGCCTGAGACTTCCTCACAACTCACTCACACACGAGGCCCCCGCCTGATACTACCTCCAGATTCTCGCCACAAGGGCCGAAAAGTGACGACAGTTACACGTTTCGAATGACCCGCCTCGGATTAGAAACATGATGTGCGGGCCCCATAGGGAGGAGGGCTCCCGCCTGAGACTTCGTCGCAATTCACTCACAGACGAGGCTCACGTTGGATACTTCCTCCAGATTCTCGCCACAGGGGCCCAAAAGTGACGACAATTACACGTTTCGAATGACCCGCCTCGGATTAGAAACATGAGGTGCGGGCCCCATAGGGAGGGGCTCTCGCCTGAGACTTCCTCACAATTCACTCACAGACGAGGCTCCTGCTTGATGCTTCCTCCATATTCAAGCTAGGGAGTGATTGTTGACGAAGTGATGAGTGACTCAGTGATTGTTGACGAAGTACGAAGTGATGAGTGACTAGGTGATGATGATGATAAACGAGTGAATGTGTGAGTGAGGAAAAGAAGTGATGGTGATGATGCTGATTATGACGATGATGAGTGTGATGAGTGAGGAGGAGAGTGAGTGCGAATGAGTGAGTGCGTGTGTGTGTGTGTGTGTGCGTGCGTGTGTGTGAGGAGGATATGTGATGATGATGATGATGATGATGATGATGATGATGATGATGATGATGATGATGATGGTTGCGATGATATGTGAGTGCATGTGTGAGTGAGGTGGAGATGCGATGATGAATGATGATGATGAGTGTGATGAGTGAGAAGGAGAGGGGTGAGGAGATCCTGCGCGGAGGGTGTGCTTAGAAAACAAGAACCCTACTTAGGATGTGGGGAAAAACAGGCGTTGCAAGCATGTGTGGCCCCGAGATCGCCCGAGCCATTCCCTCCCCCTCCCGGAGGCGAATGACTCGGGCGATCTTCGGGCCAGTCTGTCCATCTCTGGGCTGCCTACAAAGACAGACTAGAGCCATCTCGCGGCCAACCTCGGCCAGTGTCGGTGTTCTGTGGATTCTCGCGGGCTGTCGTGACCCCAAGAGGCCAGGATCGGCCGACTCCCGTAGATTCCTGCGCGATCTTTAACATTCTCGCCGCATCAATCGCGAAAGCGTCCAAGACCGCTTCCGAAGCACCCAAAACACGCCTAAGACGGCTGGAGAGGCCCCCGAGAGGAGTCCAAGAGGAGCCCAAGAGGAGCCCAGGACGGCCCCAAGAGGGGCCAAAACAAAAACCACCGTCGCCCCGTGGGAGGCCAGCCCATCCGACATTGTCCCAAGACCCCCTGGAGGCCTACAGGAGGCCCCCAAGACATGACCAAATGGGCCGCGGGCCCAGGAGCACCTCTGAGAAGCCCCCCGAGAACCCTCGAAATACCCACAAGGCCTCCGGACACACAATGCAGGGGAAGCGACAGGATGGGCCGAAAACCATTACAGTAGGAGCTCAACCACACGAGACCCTCCACAAGAAACCCAACCTTCAGACCCCATGAGGTCTGCTGATTTTTGGTGTGGGAACGTCACGGCTTCCATCGCAGAACCATCGAAACCCAAGAAACCCAGGGCACCCTGAAGGCAAGTAAGGTATTTCTTGACACGGGTTTCCAGCGTAGGCCTGCTGATTTCTCGCCCTGCCATTCTCACTCCTATTCCCAGCGAGTTGTCGTCCTACTGCCCCCCGCTGCCTCGTCCTGTGCGACTGGAGGCCCTGGTCCCGTCGGCCGCCTCCAGTCCTCCGCCCGAGGTCCCGCCGCCCCGCCCCCCAAAAAAATCGCCTGACGAAGGACCCAGCCATATGCAGTTGCGAGTACCGCATTGTGGGTACCGGTTTCGGTGGAGCACCCTATGGGGCCACGAAGCGCCGTCCTGGGTGGCGGT
>CAUYUJ010000779.1:0-22500 GCA_963575745.1 Prorocentrum cordatum
ACGACGACGACAACGACGACGACAACGACGACGACGTCGACGGCACCACCAGCGGCGGCGGCGACGACGTCGAGCACCGGAGCTGTCAACATGACGCCAATCCCAATCCCAGCCACACGCCGCACCCACAGGGGGGGAGGGAGGGAGGGAGGAGGACCATGGCGTCACCCCGCACACACCCACAGCAACACACCACACCCACACCACATCCACAGGGGGGGGGAGCCACCACGCCACACCCACGCCCACGGGGGGGGGGGGGCATCGCGCGGGGGGGGGTGGGCCGATGGCATTAGCATTGGGGGGGGGATGCAACCCTCGACCATATATCCAGATCCACCGCCAGCTGGGGCACCAGGAGCGTCGGGTTTCACCACCAGTGGCCTGTCGCAGATCTGTCGCCGGCGTATCGTCGACTCCAGGTCACTGCTTCCCCCTGCGGAGCCGGTCCCCTCCCTGTCGTGCCCCCTCACAGGAGGAGGAGGAGGAGGAGGAGGAGGAGGAGGAGGAGGAGGAGGAGGAGGAGGAGGAGGAGGAGGAGGAGGAGGAGGAGGAGGAGGAGCAGGTGGAGGAGGAGGAGGAGGAGGTAGGAGGAGGAGGAGGAGGAGGAGGAGGAGCAGGACGAGGAAGGGGAGGAGGATGAGGAGGAGCATCGGACAAAAGAGCCCCTCTAACCCCTTCGAGAGTTCATCGATGATAGGTGTGTGTGTGTGTGTGTTGGCGTCTGTTCAAGCGACTGATGGTCTCTTGCTTCTTGAGTCGGCGGGGGAGGAGGAGGACCGAGACTCTGCTTGCGATCTCCCGAGTGTCCGTCCGTCCTCGCACCGAGGAGGCTCGGCAGGTCTTCGGTGGAAGCGTGGCGTCTGCAGCGGCGCGATGCCGGGCATAGGGGAACAAAAAGTGACATAAACATGAAACTCGGAGGTCCGCGCGGACCTCTGAGTTTTTATGTTTATGCCACTTTTTGTTCCCCTATGCTGGGACCAGAGCGAGAGGGCCTCAGCAGACACATCAGAAACAGACGCAGATACCTTGCATCCAGGTTCTGCTCCTCAAGCTCACCTGTGGAGGGTCTGCCGAGCCTCCTCGGTGCGAGGACGGACGGACACTCGGGAGATCGCAAGCAGAGTCTCGGTCCTCCTCCTCCTCCTCCTCCTCCTCCTCCGCCGACTCAAGAAGCAAGGGCCCATCAGTCGCTTGAACAGACGCCAACGCACACCGATCATCGATGAACTCTCGAAGGGGTTAGAGGCTCTTTTGTCCGATGCTCCTCCTCATCTCCTAGGGCAGCCGTCCTGAAGAGCCGTGCGTGCCGCTGCCGGAGGGGCCGAGAGGCCGCCCCGGGGGCAGGGGCCGCCTCGCCGCGGCTGGCTGCCGTCCGGGGCCGCAGCGAGGCTCCTCGCGGCGCCGGCCCCGCAGCAGCGCGCCGTGGGCTGTGCTCGGGAGGGAAAAAACGTACAGACACAATTAATGGTCGATCGCCCAGAAAAAGTGGGAGGATATGGGAAAAGGGGGGGAAAACAAACCCCCAGAAAATGTGGGAAGATATGGGAAGAGGGGGGGAAGACAAAGGCCCAGAAACTAGGGGAGAATATGGGGAGTCCTGTTGTTTGTGTGTGTAGTTATGTGTGTGTCCCAGGGCCCCTTCAGTGCTCGCGGCCCGGGGGCACACGGGCCAGGCACGGCCGCACGTGTCCCAGGCATCGCCGCGTGTCACCAGCCTGGATCAGATCCCTATCCCTATGATCCCTATCCTGCGTGGGACTATTTTTTGAGTATCTTTTGGCCTTTCTGGGTTATTTTTGGGGTATCTTTTATTTTTTGTCGAACATCTTCTCTGTAGGGGGACACGCCCGACATAACTCTGGCGCCGCCCCGCGGCGCGCTCCTCGCGCCGCGGGGGGTGGGTCCGGCGCCGCCTCGGGAAGTCCGCGCGGAGCTCCGAGAGTTTGTGTGGCTGCTGTTCTCCTTCTGGGCAGGGGTGTCTCGCCAGCCTGGAGCAGATCCCTATCCCTGTGATCGGCATCGCCTCGTCTCGAAGCCGATCTCAGGGCTTCCCTCCGTTTCCGAGGGCGCCTCCCCAAGGTTGTCGTCGACCTCTGCCTTGCTCATCCTAGGGGTAGGGATGCGCTCGAGGCTGGTTAGTGTGCAGCCAGTGCGCGGCCGTGGACGCCGCGCGCGAAGGCGGGGCCCAGGCGCCGCCGTGCTCGGCCGAGGCAAACTGCCCACTCGGGGCGTGTTAAGTGGGGAGGGGGATCAGGGGGGTAAGTAATCGTAGGCAGCCCGTTGCGAAGACTGCTGGAGGCCCTGCCGCGTAGGCGTGCGTTTGCCTCTAATTACGGGGAGGGAGGCCGTGCTGTGCACGAGCTCGCACGCTATGATCGCGCTGTGCTTGCTGTTTTTGGGGCGATGTGCGCTTGCCACCCCTTGAGCGCCGCGGAGGCTTTTGCATGCCTACCTGGATTTTGGGAGAGGGGGAAGGGAGAGAGAGAGAGAGAGAGAGGAAAACAACAAATCCTATAATGAATGTGCTTGCATCCCGAGTCTCTCTCGACAGCATAGGAAGCCTGCACATTTTTTTACGCCAGTGGCAGAAATTGCGGTGTGCTGGCCAGCAGGAGTGCAAGGTGCGCATCGGCAAGTACGAGCTCCTGTTCTACAGCACTTCCGAAGGCCATATGGGCCCTCGACAATCCCTCACCTCGCGAACCTTTGGGCGTTGGCCAGCGATCGAGGAAGAGCGACCCACAGAACGATAACCCTTCGGAGTTCCGCGCGGATCTCTTGGATCTGCGCCTGGCCCCCCACGCGCGGCGCCTCTGGCGTTAAGTCGGGCCTGTCCCCCTACAGCGGGATTTTCGACAAAAATAAAAAATACCCTAGAAATAGTCAAAACATAATCCAAAAATAGTCCGGGGACTATTTTTTGAGTATCTTTTGGCCTTTCTGGGGTATTTTTTGGGTATCTTTTATTTTTTGTCGAACATCTTCTCTGTAGGGGGACACGCCCGACATAACTCTGGCGCTGCCCCGCGGCGCGCTCCTCGCGCCGCGGGGGGGTGGGTCCGGCGCCGCTCCGGGAAGTCCGCGCGGAGCTCCGGGAGTTTGTGCGGCTGCTGTCCTCCTTCTGTCGCAGGCCTAGAGGTCGACACCAACACCAATTTCGGCGGTGTGCCTCCACCAAGGGAAGAAGATCCCGATCTCGGTGATGGTGGTGATATTCTGGCTTCCAAGGCGACCGAAACATTGCCACCAACACCGAAATCTAGGATTGCCTTCCCCCTGTGAAGGCAGCCCCCTGTGTTGGTGTTGGTGCCAATTTCCAGGCCTCCAATTCTGGGCAGGGGTGTCTCGCCAGCCTGGAACAGATCCCCATCCCTGTGATCGGCATCGCCTCGTCTCGATGCCGATCTCAGGGCTTCCCTCCGTTTCCGAGGGCGCCTCCCCTAAGATTGTCGTCGACTCCTGGCTTGTTAATCCTTTAGGGATAGGGATACGTTCGAGGCTGGTTCGTGTGCAGCCAGTGCGCGGCCGTGGACGCCGCGCGAGAAGGCGCGGCCCAGGCGCCGCCGTGCCCGGCCGACGCAGAATGCCCACTCGGGGCGTGTTACGTGGGGAGGGGGAGGATGTCCCAAGGTTGTGTTACGTGGGCGTGTTACG
The DNA here is from genome assembly GCA_963575745.1 of Prorocentrum cordatum. Lineage (NCBI taxonomy): Eukaryota > Dinophyceae > Prorocentrales > Prorocentraceae > Prorocentrum > Prorocentrum cordatum. Next base: position 3,661 of record CAUYUJ010000779.1, read on the forward strand.
TGGGCCCAAGGTTGTCGTCGACTCCTGGCTTGTTCATCTCAGGGATAGGGATACGTCCGAGGCTGGTCAGAGCAGGGGTGCCGCTGTTTGGTCGGTTCGCCTGCGTCGCCGTCGGTCGCGTGCGGTCGGATCGGGTCGGTCGGCTGCTCTGCCGCCGGCGCGCCGCGGCGCACTGTCGTGGCCGACGGCGTCCTGTCGGTCTGGGCTTCGGCTTCGGTATCGATTCGGTCGATCCTCTCCTCCCTCCTCCCTCCTTCCTCCCTCCTCCTCCTCCTCCTCCTCTTCCTCCTCCTCCTCTTCCTCCTCCTCCTCCTCCTCCTCCTCGCTCGTGCTGTCGCCGTGGGCGCCATTTGTCACCGCCTCGGGCTGGCGGGCCTATGTCGCGGTGAGCTCGACGTGCAGCTCACCCTCTCTGGCGGATCCTTACAGGCGTGGCGGTGCCCGCCCCCAGGGCCGCGCCTGCAGTTTAGGGGTTGGGTTTGGGATTTTTGGGTTGGAGGAGGCAGGAGGAGCAGGACGAGGAGGTGAAGGAGGACGAGGACTAAGAGAGGTCTCGTCCCTTTTTTAGCAGCCCTCTCCCTCTGCCACTCGCCGGTCGGCCATGCCGTGGGGGGGGGGGGCCCTGCGGCCCAACGCAGTTCTGACTTCTTCTCTTCGTGGAGGGCGTCGAGGCCAGTCTCATCGTCGTGGTTCTACCATGACGTGCTCCCGAAAGTCTTGTTTTTTTGCTGGTGACTTCTGATTTCTAAGGATGGTTCTTGTTGATCCACCCTGCGCGGCGCCCATGGTGTTTTTCCAAACGAAGTGGCACTCTCGGGACTCGCACCCGGTGTTTTACCAAGGGAAATCTTGCGCCTCAGACTGTGTTGTTAGCCCTTTCCGCCGCTTGCTCGGCCGATGCCTGCTCGCATGCGTTCGCGGAACAAATTGTCGTTGGTCCCTGATTTACATCGACAGCGGCTCCCGCTGAATAATTCCCCACAGTTCATTCAAAAAGGCGCTCTAGCGGAGGGCATCCTCACAATTTATGCAGGACTTTCGCTCTCGCGTGAGACTTCCTTTCAATTCATTGAAAAGCCGCCCCCTCGGCACTCAGGAATCACGCTCTCGCTCTGGACTTCCTTACGATTTACCTGGAATCGCGCCATCGCTCGAAAATTCCTCGCGATTTAAGCAGGACTGCGGCTTCAGCGACCCGCCCGCTCGACCCGGCCGTCTGGGCCCGCCAGCCAGACCTGCCCGTTAGGGTCCGCCCTCCCGATCCCCGTCTGGTTCTGCCGCTTGATTTCCTGCTCCTAACCCCCCTCCTGCTAATCTCTCTCGTGCTCCATCCTTCTCCCTCCACCCTGTCCCTTCCCTCCTCCCTTCCCTGGTTTTTGGGGCTGCGCCAACTTCACGTGGGAGGTATTGAAGATATACCTCCAAGGGGGGTGCGATGTACGACAGAGAGGGAGGGTATCGAGGTTTTGTGATATACATGTTGAGAGACACGCGAGCAGATAAGAGCGAGCAGTCTTAAACTGATTGTTGTTATTGCTACTGTTTATGAACGTGCGTATATACACAGTGTGCTGTTCTGCTGTTGATGTTGATGATGCTGCTGATGATGCTGCTGCTGATGATGATGGTGATGCTGATGCTGATGCTGATGATGATGCTGCTGATGATGCTGATGATGATAAGGATGGTGATGATGATGATGATGATGATGATGATGATGATGATGATGATGATGATGATGATGATTATGGTGATGATGATGATGCTGATGATGATGAGGATGATGATGATGACGATGATGATGATGATGATAATGATGAAGACGATGATGATGATGATAATGGTGGTGGTGGTGGTGATGATGATGCTGCTGATGATGCCGATGATGATAATGATGATGTTGATCATGATGACGATGATACTGATGATGGCGATGGCGATGGTTCTTATGATCGGGATGAGGATGATGATGAGGATGTTGATGGTGATGATGGTGATGATGATGGGTGTGACGATGATGGTGATGGCGATGCTAATCATTATGATGACGGTATTGCTGATGATGGTGACGGTGATGATGATGATGATCATGATGATGATGATGATGATGATGATGATGATGATGATGATGATGATGATGGTGATGGTGGTGATGCTGATGCTGCTGACGATGAGGATGATGATGAGGATGAGGATGAGGATGAGGATGCTGATGCTGATGATGATGATGATGATGATGATGATGATGATGGGTGTGATGATGATGATGGTGACGGCCATGGTGATGTTGACGATGTTGATGATGCTGCTGTTGATGATCACGATGACGAGGAGGAGGAGGAGGAGGTTGAGGAAGAGGAGGGGTGGACGAGGAGGAGGAGGAGGAGAACCAGCGTGCGGCACGAGTCGTGCAATTGTTGAGTGAAGTACTTGCCACCATGGTGGCCGGCCCTCACTTCGCACCTGTCCGCGCAACCAGGCCTGCGAACTTCTAAGCGGGGCGGTGCGGACCGCGAAGCGCCAATCATAGAAACCACACATGTTGCACGCCTAGAGGATGTGAGGTGTTGGGATGGATCTCTGATGGGGGGGGCAGCGAGGCCCCGCGCGTTCTGAACCCTGATGTGTCATGGGGAACATTGGTGTCGCCCCGCCTCTCAAACCCCCTCAGGGTTTAGACAATATCAGCTGACAATCTATCTGCGTGACCTTCGTTTTAGGATTCTCAGGTGGACCTTGTCAGCCTTCCCTGCCTAACCTGTTGTGCCCGCTGCGCCCACTCGAAACCTGAAGACGGCCGCGGAGCTTGCAAGCCATGGCACCATGGCGGAGGAGGATCATATGTCTAATGAGTTCGGCGAGATCATCACCAATAGGCGGCACCGGATCCCCAGATTCGACCGCCAAGACACGCCTCAACGCCAGCCACGACCAGGGCAGCAGCAACAGCCTCCATTGTGTACACGGATGGTGACGGTGATGATGTGGTGATGGTATGATGATGAGAGTTGCGATTTTGATGGTTAGGGGGGTGGGAGGAGGAGGAGGAGGACCAGGAGGAGGAGGAGTAGGAGGAGGAGGAGGGGGAGGAAGGGTGGGGAGAAGATGATGACAGTATTTTAGATGTCCTTCGTCGGTGTTCTGCAGTTCTTGGGAGATTGACGGGTGCCTCTGGAGGTTTTCAGATACGAAGAATGGTGAGGATTATGATGACGATGATAATCATGATCATGCTGATGCTGCTGATGATCTTGGTGATGATGGCGACGATGCTGCTGATGACGATGGCGATGTTGATGTCTGTGGTGATGCTGTTGCTGCCGTCGATAACAGTGATGATGAACATGCTAATAACGATGATGGTGATGATGACGATGCTGATGCTGATGACGATGACGATGCTGATGTTGATGATAATGATGCTACTGTTGATGTTGCTGCTGATGATGCTGATGGGTGTGATGATGATGATGATGCTGGTGATGCTTATGATCATGATGACGATGTTGATGCTGCTGCTGATGATGCTTATGCTGGTGCTGGTGATGGTGAGGGTGAAGGTGGTGGTGGTTTTGATGATGCTGACCATGATGATGATCATGATGATGACGATGATGCTGATGATGGTGATGACGATGATGATGATGGCGATGATGCTGGTGGTGGTGATTTTGGCTTTGATGACGATGCTGATGCTGCTGCTGATGATGATGATAATGATGATGATGGTGATGGTGGTGGTGGTGATGACGATGGCGGTGCCGATGCTGATGATGATGCTGCTGTTGATGTTGCTGCTGATGATGATGCTGCTGATGATGATGATGCTAGTGATGCTTATGATCATGATGACGATGTTCATGCGTCTGATGATGATGCTGCTGATGCTGCTGATGCTTGTGAGGGTGAGGGTGATGGTGTTGGTTGTTTTGATGATGATGATGATGAGGAGGAGGATGCTGCTGCTGCTGCTGCTGCTGCTGCTACTGCTGCTGATGATGATGATGATGATGATGATGATGATGATGATGATGATGATAGGCATGACGCTGGTGCTGGTGATGGTGGTGGTGGTTTTGATGATGATGAGGATGATGATGATGGTGGTGGTGATGATGATGCTGATGATGATGATGCTGATGCTGATGATGATGTTGATGATGCTGCTGGTGATGATGATGATGATGGTGCTGATGATGATGCTGATGATGATGATGCTAGTGCTGATGCTGATGCTGATGCTGCTTCTGATAAGGATGCTGATGGTGATGATGATGATGATGATGATGATGATGATGGTGGTTGTGGTGGTTGTTGTGGTGGTGATTGTGCCGATGTCGAATGCGATAACGATGATGAGGCTGATGGTGATGGATCTGCTAGTGCTGTTGATTCTGAAATGTATGAGATCACCAGCGAAAGTTTATGATTCTGATCAGGCTGCTGTGCTGAAGATGATGATGCTGAGGAGGGGAAGGAGGACGAGCCCGAGCAGGAGGAGGAGGAGGACGAGGAGGGGCAGGAGCCAGAGCCGGAGCCAGAGCCAGAGCGGGCAGGGAAAGTGGAGGCCACTGGGACCCCATCCAGCGGTTCGACATCGGGCCCCGGATGTCGCTGAGGAGGCGGGCGCCGCCCCACTCGGCACCGCCCGCGCTCGCCCGTGCTCCTCGCGCCTGCCTGCTGCGAGAGGCTGCCGCCGCCCGATGCGCCTCCGCGTCGCTCCTCGGCCTTGCGGCCCTCCCCCCTCCTCCTCCTCCTCCTCCTTGCCTCCTCTTTTTTCTTCTCCTCCTCCCCACCTCCTCCTCCTCCTTGCCTCCTCTTTCTTCTCCTCCTCCCTACCTCCTCCTCCTCCTCCTACTTCCTCCTCCTCCTCCTCCTTCCTCCTCCTTGCCTCCTCTTTTTTTTCTCCTCCTCCTCCTGTTCTCCTCCTCCTCCTCCTCCTCCCTCCCTCCTCCTCCTCCTCCTCCTCCTCCCCTCCTCCTCCCTCCTCCTCCTCCTCCTCCTCCTCCTCCTCCTCCTCCTCCTCCTCCTCCTCCTCCTCCTCCCCTCCTCCCTACCTCCATACCTCCCTCCCTCCTCCCTCCGCCCCCCGAGGCCCTAGCCGGCTCAGGCGATCTTGGTGGAACGACAGCGGTTGCGCGCCTGCCTTTGAACGGGGCTCCACTGTGTTGCCCGCGCAGCCTTCACCGTACAGTCCGTTCAGACCCTGCCCAGAGCAGGGGCAGAGGTCGACCGCGACAGAAGCGGGCTGGTACCGCAGAGAGCGAGCACGCCGAGCGAACGACGGGTTCTTGCTGTGAGTAGCATTGGTCGTGGCACGGATATCTCAGCATCGCAGTGCGCAGCCAGATACGAGATACCATGCAGCCGTTCCAACATCTATTCTTCTTCAGTGTGTCTTTCGTCCCGTCCACCACCAGCGACCAAAGTTAGCGATCCGATCCAGAACCAATCGACGATGCTCCATGGCATCAGGTACGGGAGACGGAACAGGCCGCCGAGAAACGACTGGAACAGGTGTTGGCCAAACAATATTACCAGCGGGTCAGAGACCAGATCCAAGTCAGGGGCGCCAGGATGGAGACGCCAAGATGACGTGGAAGTATCAGTTCCCCTCCCATTGGGACCAGCACAGCCGCATGTCGCAGAAAGACACAGGCTGTGGGTCCCCATGCTAGAGGAACCTAAGGAGCTCCGACAGCACCGGCGCAGGCTGAAGGCGCAGGTCGACGCCATCGAGAGACAGGTCAATGTTGCCTACAGCCTTGGTCGCACCAAGGTCATAATCAAAAAGCTAGAGATGGATTTCGCATTCGCGTTGTGCCAAATGATGCTTGCCAGGCCGCCAGAGGAGCGCGCCAGGCGCCAGGCACCAGTGGCAGTATGTGGAGAGAGCGGCCGGGCGACTCGAGGAGGCGGAACTCATCGAGGAGGAGGAGGAGGCAAACAAGTCCTTGGAAGCAGCTGCAAACCAGGCATGTGCAAAACGACGTGACGCAGGCACAGACGCTTTTGGAACACTTCGAGCGCCTCGCCACACAGGCAAGCATCAAACAAAACGTTTTATCACACGATGAGGAGGGTGAAGAGGTGGAGGTCAGGGCCAACCTGGTGAGCCCAGTCGACAAGGTCAGGTCAACAGCTGTGGAACAGACCAGCCCCTTAGCGGTCATCGCCGCCATCCAGGCGAACGACACGAACATGGTGGCCCAGCTGTCAACATTGGCAGCGCAGCTCAACCATCTACATATGTCGGGGACTCACGCAGATACATCACCACCGCGGGCTGGTTTTCTGTCATCGGGGTTGATCGGATTATTGTTTCGGCGGTAGGTTGCAGGGTGCGTCAAATCTCGCGGTAATGACGTGTCGCGTGTGCAGCGTCATTCGGGCACGCGGTTGCATGCGCTTATCCAACACTCACGTGGTGAATCTTTCGGGGTGTTGTATAACATCCACGGGGGTCCATCGTTTTCATACACCACCACCGTGCGTGCCTGGGAGCCATTACTCGCGACCGACTGCGGCCACCATCTGCGTGCATGACCACGTGGCAAGTACTGGCGCTTGGCGGGGGCAGGCAGTGGTACCCCTGTCAGGGCGATCGCGCGCAGGATTTTTTCCTTTCGTGTGGCCGCCTTGTGGTGGTGTATATATTGGGGCCCCACAGGATGTGCTTGGACCAGGCGGGCATCCTCCCGCAGGCAGCGTCAGCATCCTCAGCATGAGCGCGCTTGCCAACGCCAGCAGCAGCAGCAGCAACAGACGCAGCAACGCCGCTGCCACCGTAGTCCCAGCAACTTCAGCAGCATCAGCAGGTTGCGGCAACACCGCCACAAGCAGCTGACAGTACGATCAAGTCCGATGCCACTGCCGAACCCAGTGTACTCATCAGGGGTGACACGGGTGCAGGGGTGGTGGCAGGGCCAGCCCAGAGGCAAAGAGGTCACCCAGGCGTCGAAGAAGAACCGCAGACGCTCCAAGGCCGCCGCTGACAAGGTCAAGACCTGCGTCGGAACGGAAAGTGAGACCATCGGGCTCGAGGACTCCGACGGCCAGCCGGAGGATTGCCCACCCATTTTTTCGCGAAATATTTTGCAAGCTGAAAGGGTTCCCTCCAGGACCCCCTCGTCATCCACCCGTCAGCATTCAGGCGGCACAGCGGAATGCCCGCGCCAGTTCAGGGGGCGGGGGTTCGGACGAAGCCAGGACCCATGTGCGGTGGAGGCAGATGTCAGGCGTCATCCAGGCGGGCGCGGATGTCACGGGACAGATGCTCGTGCGCGCTGCTAGGCAGCGCCCGCCTCTAGTCGCCGCCCTGGACGAGAAGGCTTCATGGGGCCGAAGATTTCACGTCGTCGCGGAGCTCGCTCGGCACCCGCTTGGCACCCGCTGAGGAGAATCGCGCGCAGAGCCATGAGGCAGTGAAGGACACAGGAATAAATCTAGATTTCCTGGACTCCCTGACCGCTTCATCCCAGCTGTTCAACGCCTGCGATTGGCGCGGCGTCGCAAAGACGCGGGATTTATTGTGGCTGCGGGTAGTGTTGCTAAACGCAGTGCTGCCGCCCAGCATCCGAGATCCGACGACGCTGCGGCGGGCGGCGGTCGCGCGGTTGCTGCCGCGGTGCGTCGCGCATATATGCGCGCGCATCCGCGTGTGCGCAGGATGCGCGCAAATATGCGATTACTGCGTGTGCGTTCTGCCGTCCTGCAAGGTATGGTAGCTCTGGTGTATCAGCAGTATGAAGTGTCCTGGTAACATAGCGCGCGTGGTTTCTTGATGTGGCCACGATGTGCGGCGACGACATTGTGCGACTCACCGGTCGCGCGATTAATAGTGCAGCCCTGGGAACATGTGTTTTTCAAGTCGCACTTTGCGTGGCGGAGGTTATTCAATGGTGCGCCGGGGAGGGGCGCGGCGCCTGCGTGTCGTTTCTGATGCGCCGCCGAAGCTGAAGCCGACTTTTCCAAGCAGGTCAGACAGCGTGGAGTCCCACTTTCGACAGCATATCCCGAGCGCCCACTGCAGGAGGCGGAGGTTCGAAGCGGGCCCCCCCTTCGAGCGCCCATGGCGCCGCGCTGGGTTCCCAAATGCAGGCCCTCCAGCAGCGCGTCGTTAAGCAGCGCTGCGCGGTCGTGAAGCGTGTTGAATAATTCGTCCTAGGACCAAGTGGCGAGCGCCGAGCGCGTGCCGCATCATATACACACAGCCGATCGGTGAGTGAGGGGGAACCTGGCATTGGAATCGGCTAGGTTCTGCTTGGCGTATTTCTATGCGCGGAGCGGAGGCCCCGCCCGCGCTGGCGAGGCAATGGGCGCCAGGGGCATTTCAGACATGCTGCAGCAGAGAAGATCTGGCTTAGGCTGCTGGAGTCGCATTGTTTGGCTACGCCGCGCATGCCGCCCGAGGGCCCCGCGCGGGGATCCAGTTGGGTCCTCGCGGACTCCATGGCGTGAGGACCAGGCCGAAAAAGCGTTTCGGGGTTCCACGTGCGAGCTACACGAGGAGTCCTGACAAGTGCTCAGACGTGCGCCGCCTGATGGCCCTGACTAAGCACAGCCCCTGGATCAACCAATCTGGAAGATAGGTTTTACATGAGCCGACGGCGTGATTACCAGGCGCATCTGCGTCTGTTGTGTTAGCGCGCATGCGACGTGGAAGTCTTCGTGCTGAATGTGTTCCCAGGGCGGCGCCGCGAAGGAGACGTTCAGTCACGCGTCGAGGCTGCAGCAGTTCTGCCAAGCTGCCAGATCACAGTGCCTTCAGTCGATATTGCAATGCGCGAGATCAAGGGTGACCCGACCAACAGCAGCACGATTGCAAAGACGGGGGGGGGCATGGAATACAGGGATGGGGGGTGGGGGGTGGGGGGCGGGGGTATGTGAAACATTGCGACCTGCGCGCTTGTTGGAAGCCCCCCCTCCCGCGCGCGGCGAATCTGTGTGGGGCGCGGGGCTTCCTCAGAGCCTTGGCGAGCGCGCGGGTGTCCAGTTCGTGCGTGTTCGACCAATGCAGCTGCCAGGACGGGGGCCAATTAGAGTGCGGGAGGGCTCCCTCGCAGACGCTATCAATGCGCGTGCCAGTTCTTTACCCATCCCTCACAACCAACAACAGAGGCAGGTGCCTTCACGAGAAAGGTGCGTTTCTACCGTTGCCGGGCACATCGGCAGGCGGATCTTTCAGGACAGCTGTAACAAACAAGCACCCGTCCAGAATGTGCGGTGCCATTGCGGCACGATTTTTGGAACGAATTGCCAGAATGTGTGATGCCGTCGCTCAATGTGAGGTTGGCCCAGGGCACGTATGTTGCGCTCTCAGGGACCTGCGCGTGGCTTGGAACTCAGAATCGTGTTGTGAGTTTTACGCTCCCTGGGGTTACGCCATATGGGGAAGGGCCACAGGTGACCGTGAACCATCTAGAGTGAAAAGGCCTTGTGGCCGATGCCGCCGACCCTGAAAACGACGACGCTGACCACGACGAGGTAGAAGGAGGAGGAGGCGGAGGAGGAGGAATCGCATGAAGAGGAGGCGGAGGAGGACGTGGAGGATGTGGAGGAGGTGAAAAAGAGGAGCAGGAAACGGAAGGGGTGGGTGACGAGGACGCGGAAGAACATGAAGAGGTATTTGCAGAGGTTGAGGGGGTGGGGGGTTGAGCACCTGGGGTGAGTGATGGGGCAGGTGGAGAAGGAGTAATGTGTGTGGGGGGCTGGCTCACCAGGCGGGACGTAGCATTCTGACGCTCCGCTTTTCCGCGAGCGCGGTGGCGGATCCTTTGGGGGTCTTCTGGGGGCGTCTCGGGCCTCTCTGGGGCTGTCTTGGGGGCCTCTTGGGGTCCCTTGCGGGCATCTTGGGGGCCTCTTGGTTCCTCCTGGGGGCTTCTCGGGGCCGAGGGCTCTAAATGTCCGTTCTGGTCACTCGTTCGGGCAATATCTCGGAGTCGTCTTGGGGACCTCTTGGGACATCTTGGATGCGTTTTGGGTCGTCTTGGAGCTGTCTTGGGTCCGTCCTGGAGGTCTCTGGGGCCGTCTTGGGGCGATCCGGGGGGCCTCTTGGGCCATCTTGCGTTGACGTGGGTGGGAGTCCTCAGGGATGCTTCCTTGGGTCTTTGCGAAACGCTATTGCGGGCCTCTGGGGGGCAGTTTAAGGTCCTCTTGGGAGGCTCATGGGGGTCGCTTGGGAGTCTCTTGGGGGCGTCTCGGGGCTTCCTGGGGCGCTCTTTGGGGCCTCTTGGGATCTCTTGCGGGCCTTTGGGGGCCTCGTGGTTTCTCCTGGGAGCTTCTCGGGGCCGAGGGCTCGAAATGTCCGTTCTGGTCCCTCGTTCGGGCATTAGCTCGGAGTCGTCTTGGGGACTTCTTGGGCCATCTTGGATGCGTCTTGGGCCGTCTTGGAGTTCTCTGGAGCCGTCTTGGGTCCCTCCTGGAGGCATCTGGAGCCGTCTTGGGGCGATCTGGGGGGCCTCTTGGGCCATCTTGGAGCGTCGGAAAGCGAAAGAGGCGACGACGCCGAAATGTTGGGGTCCTTGGGGTCCTTTTGTGAGTGCTCCTGGAGGCCTCTTGGGGCGCCTTGAAGGCCTTGTGGACGTCTGGAGGCCTTCAAGGCGATTCGAGGTTTTCTTGGACCGTTTTGGGGGTCTCTTGGGGCCCTCTTGGCCAGGGGGTTTTGTCGGGTCCAGGCCCGGGAGCCGCCCGGGGGGGGGGGAATCGTATGTGGGTCGGGGTCCCCCCGGGACCCCCGTCGGGACTCCTTTAGGACCCCCCCCGCCCTGGTGGGTGAGGGATCAAAGGGATTCCCTTCGACTCAAATACGACATTGTTGAATTTCGCTTAAACTGGCGCACTTGACTGCGCAGGGGCTGGCGCGCTTGAGGGGAAGAGCCCAGTGAAGAGGGGGGAGGAGCGGCGACGGGCCCAGGGAAAGGTGGGGCGCTGGGAACTGGGACGCCAGAGACGACGACAAACGCATGATGAAGTCGACGACTCGAACGACGAACCCCCCCCCTCACAAACACCCCGAGGGCGGCTGGCCCCACCCCCCCGCGCCTTGCCCCCCTCTCCCTCCCCACGCACCCCTTCTGGAGTCATTGCCAGAGCAGGTGGCCCGAATCGCAGCGAGTCGAGCAGCCGCCAAGGAGAGGCGACGCAGAAGGATCGTTCCTCAGAGCATACAGTAGTTTGCTTGTACGGTGGTTTCCCCAGGCTCGCACTCACCTCAATTATCACGAGTTGGGGGCTTTCATCAGCTGCCAGCATCTCCAGATGAGCATACTTCTGGTCCATTCATGTCCATGCAAATCGTTCCCGCTACCACCTCCCTCCTCCTCCCTCCCTCTTCCCCCCCTTCTCCCTCCTCCTCCCTCCTCCCTCCCTCCCTCCCTCTCCTCCCTCTCCTCCCTCCCTCCCTCCCTCCTTCCGCCATCCTACCTCCCTTCATCCTCCCTCCCTTCCTTCCTCCTCCCTCCTCCCTCCTCCCTCTTCCTTCCTCCTTCTTCCTTCCCCTCCCTCCTCCATCCTCCTTCCTCCTCCTCCTCTTTTTCCTCCTCCTCCGCCTCCTCTCTCCCCTCCTCTTGCTCAGCATCTCTCTCTTACACTCACTCCCCGTTCCGTGGCCGCCTCGGCTCAGGCCGCCGTGCGTGGGGCTCAGCCCCCAGGGGGGCCGCGCGCCATCGTTGGTGGTCCGTCGGCCGCTGGGCGCGCGCGCGGGGCACCAGGGCGGAACGGGTCGTCCCGATTGGCGCCAGGTGCGGCTGGGCGGGGCGGCCAGACATTGGCAGGGATGGCCTTTGCGTCTTAAGACCGCTGCTCAGTCAGCCAAAAACGCAGGACACGAGCAGCGGAGCACGGTCAACAGCAGGCACTGGCGAGCGGCGGCGCGAGCACGAGCGGGCGCGCGGGAACGACAAGTGGGAAACGCTTAAAAACTAGAGTATGTTGATGCGCTTGTTTAGGGCAAGGTGGCCCGCACCGAGGGCCCAGAAAAAGGGCGTATGTACCGATGCCCCTCGCGCGCGAGTGCGCACTTGACATATGCCCTGGCCTCGATCGCATCAGGAGACCCCCACCACCCTCCCAAGTTCCCCCCCGTACGGTCGGAAACCGCTGGATACCGTGTCGCTCCGCTGGTTCTGGCCCACCACGCCTCGGCGCGACGCACTATCCTTGTCCCCATGCGTCCGTGTCCCGAACTTTTCCGCATGTCTGGCCCTAGCGGAGCGACACGCTATCTGTTTGTAGTGCACAGCGTGCGGCGACACGCTAAGCACAAGTTCCTGACCGTACTTGCTATAGGAAACCCTTGACACGTGGGCGGTAGTAAATGGTGTTTTGTGGAGCCTGGGTCGTGGGATGTGGCAAGCCATCGCTGAAGGACTGGTAGAAGATACGCTCGCTCGCTCGCTCCTTCGCGCTGTTGTGCCAGTGTCACGCTTCTTTCGGCGCCTGTCCACGCGCCAGCGAAGCAACAGCAGTACATGATGGTAGGGGCATCGCAGCTACGAGCGCCAGATGTCTCACCACTCGCGCGTACGGCTCCGCCCCGCAGAGCGCGACTGTCTGCGCTCTGCCTGCTCTCTGTGCTCGCGAGTTCGTTCTTGATGCCCGCCCGCACGCAACAGCAGACAATGCCAACCAGCGTTCCATCTCAGGCGCAACTGCAGTACAGTGAGCGGCTTGAATAAGGAACACTTACTTTTCAAAAGGGGCTCGGTCGTTCCTTAGGTTTGCATGCGTTATTTACAGTTCCTTATGCTTGATTTGTTATTTATCGTTCCTTATGCGTTATTCCTTGGGATAAAAGGGGCCTCGTTCCTTATTTATCGTTCCTTAGGTCAACGCCCCGACTGTAGTGCTTGACGGCCCTGTTGCCGCAGCCAACACAATCCCAATGCCTTAGCACTCGCTCGCGCGCTCCTTTGCACCGCGTGCAGGCGCAGCAGTAGGGGGGGCAGCAGCAACAATGCCTGCTCGAGCCACCGGGACGAGTCTCTCCGCAGCAGCCCCCAAACGGCCTGCCACCACTTGCGGCACGACAGGAAGAGTCAGCTCAGGCAGCCCACTCGGCTGACTCACTCCGTCTAGGCTCGGCTACACATTTGCAGATTCATCTCTCCTCCTCGTTCTCCTCCTCCTCCTCCTCCTCCTCCTCCTCCTACTTGCAGCTTCAGTCTGCCTATCATCCTCCCCCTTCCCACTCGCAAGCGAGCCAACAGCTGCCGTCTTGGTACTAGTGCGCGGGCGGTAATGCACTACACTGCCGCTCGCCGTGGCGGCTGATGCCCTCGCGTGAGTTTGGCCACTCCTTGTAGCCAGCTTGTTTCCTGTAACCAGCTTTTTTCCTTCCCTTTTCTCTTCGGGTATTTTCTCGTGTGGTATTCTCGCGTGGTATTTTCTCGCGTGGTATTGTCTCTCATCTGTTGGCCTTCGCGTGTTTTTTTCTCTTCTCTTCCCTGTGGCCAGCTTTCCTCCTTCCCCGCCTGTCCCTCAGGACCAGCACCGCTTGCCAGGCCTGTCCCAGGGGTACCTGGCCAAACGAAGAGGAGGAGGAGGAGGAGGAGGAGGAGGAGGAGGAGGAGGAGGAGGAGGAGGAGGAGGGAGGAGGAGGAGGAGGAGGAGAGGAGGAGGATTAGGAGGAGGAGGAGGAGGAGGAGGAGGAGGAGGAGGAGGAGGAGGAGGAGGAGGAGGAGGAGGAGGAGGAGGAGGAGAGGAGGAGGAGGAGGAGGAGGAGGGGAGGAGGAGGAGGGAGGAGGAGGAGGAGGAGGAGGAGGAGGAGGAGGAGGAGGAGGAGAGGGGCCCTTCGGAGGCATGCGTGCAGCCCTGCTCGCATCGGGTCAAGCCCCCTCCCTGCCTTTCCTCCCACCTGCTCCCGCTTCCTCCTCCCTCCCCCCACTTCCTCGTTGTTCTCGCAGGCCTAGAGGTTGACACCAACACCAATATCGGCGGAATCCCTCCACCGAGGGAAGAAGATCCCGATCTCGGTGGTGGTGGTGGTGGTGGTAATATTCTGGCTTCCCAGGTGGCCGAACTATTACCACCAACACCGAAGTCTAGGATCGTCTTCCCCCTATGGAGGTAAACCTCCTGTGTTGGTGTCGATGCCCATTTCCAGGCCTCCAATATTCCTCCTTCCCTGTTTGGAAACTGGAACATATACATTACCAGTGGCGGGCTGTTTTTCAATCCCAGGACTATTTTGAGGGTCAGGGACGACGTCGGGGTGGTGTGGTGTATACTTCTTTCCCCGTTTTCCCGGGGAAATGACGAATCTATACACCAGGGTCCCGTACACACCAGGATCCGCGTTCTTATGCGACTGTCAGTACAGGGCCGCCAAAAACATCGGTTTTATAGAGTTCAGTTCCCTTTCCTGTTCCTGATGGGTGCCCATTTCCAGGCCTCCAATATTCAGGAGGAGGAAAACACACAGACACAATTCATCGTCGATTCCCCAGAACATATGGGAAGTGGGGGGAAGACGAAAACCAAGAAGACAAGGGGAAACTACGGGGAATCCTGGGATTTGTGTGCATTTATTTGTGTGTCCCAGGGCATAGTGGGTCCTGGAAACGGCAAGGCCGTTTTTTCACTGGTTCCGTTTTGCCGCATTTTTGCCGGTCCGACGCCGTTTTTTTTACCGGTTCCGTCGCCGTTCTTTTACGGGCTCCCGCCCCGGTTCCAATCCTGGAGCCGTTTTTGTTGCCGTTTCCGGTCGCCGTTTTTTTTTGCCGTTTCCATTTTCAAGGGACCCTTTTTCGGAAACGGTGAAAACACGGCCCTGCCGTTTTCGGGGCCCACTAAGTCCCAGGGCCCCTTGAATAGGGGGCCACATGCGAACCCCACCCCTGCCCCCCACGATTTCTGAGGGGAAGGGTGGGGTTCACTTCGTTCGGGAGCTCCCCAGCGAAGTGAACCCCACCCTTCCCCTCAGAAATCGTGGGGGGCAGGGGTGGGGGGTCGCATGTGGCCCCCTATTGACATGCTCCTCCCCCCATGTTCCTGCTGGGGGAGGGCGGGGCCGAGGGCACGGCGGCGCCCACCCTCCGCCCCGAGGGTGGCGGACGGCGGGGCCGCCGACGACGCGGAGCCGAGGGCCACGTACGCCCTGGACCTGGGCCTGCCGGAGGGGGCGGCGGGCCGCGGCACTAGCTGCTGTGCGCGCCACCACGCTTGCTTTCGCGTTTTTTTTTTTTTTTTTTTTTTTTTTGTTGTTTTTGTCTCTCTCTCTCTCTCGTTTTTTTTTTTTTCTTCTTCTTCTCTCTCTCTCTCTCTCTTTTTTGACTCTCTCTCTCTCTCTCTCTCTCCCTCGTCCTCAGGCTTTGGTCCCGGTGGGGACATTTCCCACGGGGGGGGGCCAGGGCCTGTGCGCGCCGCCCCGGGCCGGCCAGGTGCCGAGGGCGACCGCGCGCCGCGAGATGCTACCGGCGGGCGCCGTGGCTGCTGCCTGCCGAGGCCGCCCCTTCGCGCCGCCGTGCGAAGGCTCGCTCGGCTACGCGGCCCGAGTCGGCCGCCGGATGGGCGACGTGGCCGCGCTGGCGTACGCTTGCGGTGGCCAGCCACGTCGAGGCGTTCTTCCCCAACCCGTCCATCCTTGCGTGCCTCATGATCGTGCTACAGGTCTTGCAAGTGCTGATGGGCTTGCTAGTGATGCTGCTCCGCGGCCGCGAGTGCTAGTGCTAGTGGGCCCTCCGCCGACGCACGCGCCTCCGACATTTGAGGATAGATGCGTACCATCGCCGCCGGCTACACCTTCGTCCGGAGTTGTTCGTGCTGATCTTCTGGGTGACGCTGGAGGAGATGACGCTGTTCATGCCGATCGTCTGGATGCAGCTGTTCGTGCCGATCGCTCTGATGGCGCCAGTCGTGCCGACCTGCAGGGCCCAGCTGGTGGGGATGCAGTTCGTGCCGATCGTCTGGAGGTGGATGTTCGTGCCGATCGCCCTGATGGCGCTGGCCGTGCAGATGAATGTGATGGAGCAGTTCCTGCCAATCGCCTTGATGCAGCTATTCGTCCTGATCGTGCTGATGGCGCTGGTCGCGCCGATCTTCTGGGCACGGCTGGAGGCGATGAAACCGTCCATGCCGGTCATCTGGGTGAAGCTGTTCGTGCCGACTGTCTGGGTGCTGAGTTGCCTCCTACCCGTCGCCCTGTTCAGCTCGTCCCTGGGAGTGGGAAGGCCGAGGCGGGCGCCGATGCGGTGGTGGCCACTTGGTGCCAGCTGCCGACTGCGCTGCCGCCCCCGGCCTCCGCCGCGCCGGTATGGTGGCCGCGGCCGTCGCCAGCGCCGCCTCCACCTACCTCGCCGAGTTCTTCGAGCTTGCTGCCGCCGCTCCGTGTGCTGCCGCCGCCGCTATCCAGAGACGTATGCAGGTGCGGGCAGACCGCTCCGAAGCGCACTGTTGCTGCTTTGGACGTGGAGGAGAGCCAGACTGCAGCTGAGGAGACGCTCGATGAAACCGCGGCTCCCATTCAGCGAATCCACGGCGCGGACGAGTCCGCCGAGAGCAGGCCTGACAGCCGCGGGTGGCAGGTGGCGGTCGGGTCCGCTGAGAGCGGCTCGTGCTCCACGGTCGACTCCGAGGACTTCGCGCGCCCGCGCGGCGCAGGCGATGCCGCGGCTCGCAGAGAAGGTGCTGCTGTCAGCCGCTCGGGCGACAGGTCGCCTGCTGGTGCTGCGTCCCTAGAGGCTCCAATGCCAGCGGCGTCTGAGGCCGCCTCGTCCGGACCTGCCTCTGCCGAGGCCGTGGCTGCGGATCGCGGACCACCTGGTGATGTTCATTGTCCTTGCGCCCGCGCTAGCGATCCGGAGGGTGTTGGCACCGATGCTCGTGCGCGACTCCCCGATCCGCTTCCTGCTGAAGCCGAGCCCCCGAGCCCCCGAGGCTCTGAGCGCGCGCCCCACAGTATGGCTACCGCGGTGCGAATAATCGCGCTGCCCTCCAGCAGACCTCCTTTTCACCGGCTAGGCTTGCAGTGGGCATGGGCCCGAGCGCAGCGCATCCCAGTCGTGGCAATTCCCAGGTATACAGTGCGCCGTGAGCCAGATTTTTCGCCCGTGAGGTGGTTGTGTGATCAATGCTAACGTTGGTGGGCGCAGCCTGGGCCTCTCCCGCTGCCGCCACCCCGCCCGCGCAGACCAGATGACGCAGATGATTTTTTAGCCGAGGGTGTCGCGTCCTCCCGTGAGTGGAGCGAATGGCGCCGGACGTCTGTCAGAAGCCCTCTCCCTAGGCTTAGGGTTTGAATCAGTGGCTATCTGTAGCAACGTATTGGTACAATCGTGCGTGGATGTTCCAGGAAAAGGTGTCGTGCATGCAGGTATGTTAACCGCAAGTATGTTTCCCCCTCCTTCCTACCTGTCCTCGCAGATTTATCCTCCTTCCTTCCCCCCTTCCCCCTCCCGCGCGGCCGGTTGCCCCAGACACGGTGGTCGCTTCTCTGTGCGGCCCGCTGGCGGCCCAGCTGCTGGCCTATGGCATGGAGGTGGTGCAGACTGCTGACATTCATACTTGCACTGTGGTTGTACTCTCTGTTCGGCACTGCCTTGCACTTTGTCCCCGCTCGTGCTGTAAGTGTGAGCCCGGAATATCGCCGTAATGGCTAGCTTGATCTGGCCGTGGCCTAGCTTCGCCTCGCCCTTGCTCCGGCGTGCAGATAATCGCGTTGTGCCTTGCATGGGTGCGAAGATAACTATCCTTCTTCCCTCACCGGGCCAGTGGTGCGCAGGTCTATTCTTTAGAAGCTGCGCGTAGCAGACGTGGTCTGTGCCCTAGCCTTTCCTCCTCCCTCTTATCATGTCCTCCCTCCCGCCTCCCTCCACCTCCAGGTCCGAATAGCCGTTGATGCTAGCAGTACCGAGCACCCTGCTCTATGTTAGCGTGCCGCCGTTCCAGGGCCGCCGCACTGGCCGTGAAGGAGGATGATTATGGGTACGGGTTAGGTGACGGGGGCGGGAGTTTCACCAAACCTTGGCGCCCGTGCTGCGAGATGCCGCGTGTTTTTGCCAGCGGCTAGGGAGTGCCGCGCCAAGCTGACCGTCTCCTCGGCGAGTCAAAGCGCAATCCAAATCCCTCGTCTTCGCCTTCGTCGCAGGCCTGGAGGTTGACGCCAACACCAATACTGACCTGGCCTGCCGGAGGGGCGGCGGGCCGCGGCACTAGCTGCTGTGTGCGCCGCCACGCTTGCTTTCGCGTTTTTTGTTGTTGTTGTTCGTCTCTCTCTCTCTCTCTCTCTCTTTCACCCATTCTCTCTCTCTCTCTCTCCGTCGTCCTTGCCCTCGCCCTCGCCCTCTCTCTTTCTCTCCTCTTTCGTAAGTGCACATTAGCTGCTGTGCGCCGCCATGTTTGCTTTCGCGTTTTTTTGTTGTCCCTCTCTCTTTATCTCTCTCTCTCTCTCCCTCTCTTCCCTTCTTTTTTTTATTTTGGAGGTGGACCGACCTCCTTCCCTGACGTGACGATTAAGGACTTGGCCGTTTTCGGTTCGCGAGAGGGCGTCGCGGCCGTCATTTTTGCGGGTCCAGGTTCGTCGGTTTCGGTCCCAGGCCGCTTTCAGTAAGGGGGGGTTTGCGAAAAGGGATGTTGTCCACCGTCGATGTTTCATTTTTTTTTTTTTTCTCTCTCTCTCTCTCTCTCTCCCTCGTCCTCGCCCTCGCCCTCGCCCTCTCTCTCTCTCTCTCTTTCGGTGGCCTTTCGGCCCATGCCGCCACCGTGCTTGGGCTGTGGGCATGAAGCCTATGGGATGCCCGTCGGGATCTCGGGGGGGGGCCTCTCGGGGGCCTCACGGAAACAGTTTTGAAGCCTTTCGGGGGACGTTTTGGGGCCTGCTGGGGCCTCTTGAGGGCTTGTTGG
>CAUYUJ010000779.1:27500-109520 GCA_963575745.1 Prorocentrum cordatum
TAGGTCGCTATACACAAATACACATATATATAACTACACATATAGATTTCTACAAATGTTTATATACATGGATGTATCTATGCACACACATGTGTATGTGTGTAAGTGCTGTACGCACGTATATACATGTATACATACACACGCATCTATCCATACCCATTCAGTATCCATCCTTCTCCCTATCTATGGTATGTCTGTCTGTTTGTCTGTCTGTCTCTCTGTCTGTCTGTCTGTCTGTCTGTCTGTCGGTCGGTCTGCCTGTCTGTATGCATGCATGCATGCATGCATGCATGCATGCATGTATGTATGTATGTATGTATGTATGTATGTACGTATGTACGCATGTATGTATGTCTGCATGCATGCATGCATTTATGTATGTGCACATTCACGTATAGCCCTCTTTCTATATTTTTACAATCCCAGGCGGGGGGAAACCCCCTCCCCCCCCCAACCGGACTCCAGGGATCTGGGGCTGTGGGACCTCCAGACGGGTCTCGAAGCGGCCTCCTGGGCATCCCAGGGCGTTTGGCCAGGCCTTCCCAGCAAACCTAGGGCGATCAGGGGGTCATCGGAGACGTCCCAGAGACCTCCAAAACAGCACAAGAGCGCTCCAAGAGTTACTGACGTGACTTCAAGATGGCCCAAGAGGCCTCCAGGACGGCCCCAAAGGCTTCGAAGACGACCCCCAACAGACAAACATATTCTCATCTCCTTCGATTAATGTGCATTTTTGACATATTCGTAACTTCGACCTTGCTGAGTCCAAGACGATCCCAAAAGCTCCCGAAACCGCCCCAAGACGGCCGACGAGACCTCCAAGAGGACCCCATGGCGGCCCCAAAGGCCCCACAGAGCCCCATGACGGCCCCTGGAGACCTCGGAGACGACGGAAAACCTATCCAAAAGGTTCCCCCGGAGGGCCCTAGACCGTTCCAAAAAGGCTACAGCCCTCGCCTCCCCCCACACGCCCAAAAACGCCCCAGAACGGCCCAATACAGTTCCAGAGAATCAAAGAAAGCTCCGAGGGTACCCCTGAACAGGCCGGAGAGCACTTCACACGCGTCTTTCCGGACAGCGGCGTCCCACGCAAAACACCCAAATGCTTCAAATCCCGGGTTCGCAACCCAATTCCCCGGTACATCTCTGGGGGATTCTGTACATTTCCTATAGTGTCCGTGATTCGGAACATCGCCCGCATGCTGGCTGTCTCTCCACACCCCGGCATACTCGTCCGAGTGGCGCGCGGACCTGCAAAGCGAGGGCGTAAGCGAATTAAGGAACGGCTAGGCAACGGAGGATCGAGCCAAGTGCCACCACATGCAAGGCTTGAAGGACCAAGGTGCATGGCGCAAAACGCCAATGCAGTCTTGCACACACATATATATATATATATATATATATATATATATAGATAGATGCATGTATGTATGTATATATATATATATGTATATGTATATATATATATATATATATATGTATATAGCATTGCTTTTCCGTCGGTTTTGGAGCAGTTTTGGCCTCTTGAGAGGGTCCTTGGAGGGTTCGGAAGGCACTTAAAACCGTCTTGGAGCCGTCTTGAGGCCTGTTGGATGTTTGTCGGAGGCCATCTTGGGTTGCGGTAGCTTGAGACATTTTGGGGGCCATCGTGGGCCTTCTGAGACCCTCTTGGAGCCATTTTGGGCGATCTTGGGGGCTCTAACGCCTCGCGCCCCCCCGCCTCCCAGGCCCAGGGAAGGGGCAGGGGAAGGAGTCAAGACACCCCCTGGATTGCAAGCCGTCTAGCTCACTCCTTCCCGCCCTCCAGACACACAATTTACACCCGAGCCTGAGCTTGTTCAGTGGCTGTCTTTGGATGGACAGCTACTGGGAATCAAAACCGACCCCACGTGCGCGACGCTGGGGCGAGGTGCGCCACGCGTGCCAGGCGCGCCACGCGCGCCAAGCACCCCTGGGGCCCGAGCGTGCCAGGCACGCCTGGTGCGCCAGATGCGACACGTGCTCCGCGTGCGCCAGGTCTGCCGCATACTCGAGCCTCGCCATGTGCGCCAAGTTCGGGGCACGTGCAGAGTGTGTCAGGTGCGCCTGCGCACGTGACAGCACACATCGGGAAGCATGTCGTATCCCATTGTCCTTGTCGAAAACCAATGCCCATCATTGTGTCTGGTGGGCCTGCGCACAGCAGGCCATACTCCATCACCCCCGCCGTCCCTGTCAAAAACCACTTGACCGTCCCTGTCAAAACTCACTTGACAGAGATCGCGGGGTGGCCGCGCATGATCCAGATTTTGCCGCGAGGTGCATTTCGTATTGTTTTTTTTGTTAGGGATGGTAGCCCTGCGCACAGCAGGCAATATGCTGACACACCCGCCGTCCCTGTCAAAAATAATACAAAGTGCTTGCGGGCTTCACGAACATGATTCAAGACTTTGCCCCAAAGTGTACTTCGTATTGTTTTTTTACGGGGATGGTGGGGGGGGCCGTAACGGGTTGGCCGCGCATGCTCCAAATTCGGATGCAGAGTGCGTGTTGTATCGTTTTTTTTGACAGGGAGGGATGGTGGGGGAGTGAGCATGGTGTCCCCATGGTTCCTGGTTGGCTGGTGGTCGCCTGGGGCAGGGGGTGTATATTCGACTAGACGTAACAGTGACCTTTCGCCGGAGTGACCTTTGGTGCGGGCACAGATGGGTCCCCAGATGGCTGAAAACGAAGCAGGAGCAGCGGCTTGAGCGCCCAGGTTTGGTCCCCCCGCGGCCCCCCAAAAGCCGCGCACCAAAGGTCACTCTTACCCAGGGTCACTCTTGCGTGTAGCCGATATATTAATAGGAAGCAATGAGAAACCCCTCCCCCGAGCAGGAGAAGGAGGGGCTTTGGCAGCGAGAAGACAAAACTCGTTTAAACACCTACGTCATAAAGGGCTGGTGGTAACCTCTACGTGTGCATATATGCATGTAGTTCTAGCTACTGAAATCGGCCCGTGGTGTCTCGTGGTTGGACAGTGAGATGGATAGTGAGAGCAATAGTGATGTCGATAGTGAGACCGATATGGGGATCACTCGTGAGTTCAACTGTGATGAGCATGTTGAGATCGATTGTGAGGTCGATAGTGAGATCGACAGGTGGGTCGATGGTGAGGACGATAGTACGGTCGATGGTGTGACCGATAATTAAGTCGATTTAGTGAGATCGATAGTGAGATCGATCGTTAGATCGCTCGTGCGATCGACAGTGAGATCGATTGTGAGATGGATAGTGCGATCGATTGTGAGATCGATAGTGCGATCGATTCTGAGATAGAGAGGCGGGTAATGCGATCGATGGTGAGACCGATCGATTAGGAGATCGACAAGGAACCCGGGAACACGGAAACCCGGGAACCCCGTCGCCCACCGAAATCGGCCCGGAACCAGCAAGCGGGAACCAGGGAACCCAGTACCGGGAACTTTGGCACCCTGCCGCCCAATGAAGTCGGCTGGGAATTTTTGCCAACAACCTTCGCTAGGACACCTTCAGGGCAAGCACTGACTGGGAACATTCCTAGATGTCTTGAGGGGCCCTCAGGAGTCCTTGGCCACAGCACGAGTCTTGGGATCGAAAGACATTGGCTCGTAGGTTTCTTTTAGGGAGATTCGTTGTCGTGTGCATCTCACGCTTGCAGTCCAAGGAGAGGGGCAAGGGGGGTTTTGGGCATATTGACCTGTGCACAAAGCGCTCTCGTTTTCTCACTGGCCATGGGTGCTGCACGAGCTTGCCTATCGCAGGTCGGTTTGTGCCTCCTTGGTTCGCATGGCGGCCTTTCGATTTGCACTGCTGCTGCCGCATCGTTGAGTCGAGCAGGGATGGTCACGCTCGGCACGGCTCGTCCAAACAGGAAGCCCGAAGACTTGTGCACGAAACCATGTGCAAGACGACCAGCATACCCGCGGACCTCCTGCGGCAGGACAGCCTGCCGACTTCACAGCAACCTCTCAGACGTTGGCACCGCTTCATGTCAGCATCGAAGTACAAACACAGCAAATACAACTGAGCGTCCGAGTTTGTGCAGCACGCCGTTGCGCATCACGACTCTAAAGCACGATAATGCGGAGCCGCCGTGTCTGCGTACCCCAAGATTTTGGCATGGAGAGATCGGAGCACGTTGCGTGCGCTTCCTGTGTTGGTGGACGGTTTCCTGCGTGTGAAGGCTGGAGTCACAAAAACTTTGTTTGATTCGCGGGTCGAGAGCGCACATCTTCCGGTCGAAGCTAAGCGGGCCGAGCACAGCTTTCATGAACAGAGGGGGGAAGGCAGAAGGAGGGGCCTCAGGTCAAGGCCAAGAGAGGGCAAAGGGAGTCACAAAAACAGGAACAACCGTACCTCCCGCTCAGTTCCACCAGGGGGCGAGCGCGCGGGGCCCGTGCAGGTGCCGCAGGGGGTGCGAGCCACTGCGGCGCCCGCGCCCCCCCCTCCTCCTCCTACTCCTCCTCCTCCTCCTCCTCCTCCTTCTCCTCCTCCTCCTCCTCCTCCTCCTCCCCCCCTCGACTTCCTCCTCCTCCTCCTCCTCCTCCACCACCTCCTCCCCCCTCCCCGCAGCCGCCAACCGCGACGCCCGCTCGGAGGAGCACCCGCTGGGCCAGCAGGAGGCGCGGCGCCCAGCTCGCGCAGGTGGTGGGCCTCACGGCGCGCCTTGCGCTCACGTTGGCCAGGGAGCAGGCAGAGTTAACGGCGGCGGTGATGCAGACGTGGGGCCACCGCTGGTGCGGCCACTTTCTTGGGGCCATTTTTTTTTTTTTTGTTTGTTTGTTTGTTTTTGAGAACTTCCATGGTGGGTGTCGCAGAGTGATGCTAGACTCGTGGTTATGGGCTCCGGGTCTCCCCTTTCCGCGCCCCTCCTTGCGTTTCCCCAGGTTGTTCATAGACTACCGACCGGTCCCGGGGGCCGCTTGCGGCTGTCAACCCGGATGACGAGGACGAGGACGAGGAGCAGAGTTAACGGCGGCGGTGATGCAGACGTGGGAGATCGACACGAACAGCGGCGTCGCCAAGGCAGCGCTGGCAGCATGACAGGCGTACAACGAGCAGGCACAGGAACTACGACGCCGCGCGGGCGCGGGCGAGCAGGTGGACACGGTGTTGCTGGGCAGCCCGCGCATCCGCGTCTGGACGGAGGTAGCGGACAACATAGGACGGGCCCTCGACGAATGGCCAGAACGCGAGCGCCTGGATAAGTACTGCCAGGACACAAGTTTATCTGGCAGCGCGGAGGCGGTGGCGGACGGTATTCCAGTTTTCAGGGCGCGCAAGGACAAGGGCAAAAATGGAGGAGCTCAGGCGCGATGCCGATTCCAGTTCTCGGTAAAGACCACGCTGCACCAACTCGAGACGATTCTCATGCGCCAGCTGCGCAAGGAGGGAACCATTCGCAAGACGGAATCGGCGCCGAGGGGAGCGCTGGAGCGCGAGCTGGGCCGCCTGATCAACGGCCAGTTGCATAGGCGCGAGACACATCTCAGGGCGCAGTTCACCGTGAGACGTCCCAGGCAATTTGCCGCAGTGAGCATGAGGCCGGCGGCCACGAGAAAACAGTCCAGCTCAGTCCAGCTTCGAGGGCCGATGCAGCCCGTGCGATCCCGCAGGCCTTCAGAACTAGTGAGCGTTTCAGAATGCTAGTCAGGGAAGGCCGCCTCCCCACTTCTCTTCCGTCGACCGAGACTCCTGACCTTGACCAACTCCGAGGCCAGAGCTTCCCTGAGTATTATGTAGTGCACCGACCTCCCCCCCACCAACCGAAGAGGAAGGGTGGGGGGAGGGGAGGACCGAGCAGGGGGGAAGAGGAGCGAGCGAGAGGGCACCCGTAAAAGCGGGTGCTACCCTGCCCGCGACCCCCTGCGTGGGGGAGGTCGGTGCAGGTAAGGCCCGAGCGTCGATTGGCGCTTGCGACCCCCTTTCAGCAAGGACATCACAGCTAGGCCACCAGATTTTGTAAAGCAGCGCAGAGCCCAGAGCGAGCGTAGCACCGAATCGGCCCGAGAGCTCGATCGATGCTACCCCCTCCCTCCTCCCCCTCCCTCCTGCTCCTCCTGCTCCTCCTCCTCCTCCTTCTCCTCCTCCTCCTCCTCCTCCTGCCCCTCCTCCTCCTCCTCCTCCTCCTCCTCCCTCCTCCTCCTCCTCCTCCTCCTCCTCCTCCTCCTCCCCCTCCTCCCCCCCCCGCCCCCCCCCCCCCGCCCCCCTCTGAGGTTCTCGCGGGACTTCCGGGTGCGGCAGCGCCTGATGGACCCCGCCCGACCCTGGATCGGTGATCCCGCTGACGTGGAGATTGGCACCAGAGCAGGACGAGTGGAAACAACGGTACTCGGCCTTCGGGGGTCCCCGTCGTCGCCGTGGTTGGGCGCACCGCGGAAAGACTAGGCGTTTGGACCCTGGGAGGGGTCCGGGGAACGATTTGGAGTTGCCGTTGTCTCAAGTCGCCTTGCTCCGATGGCAGGAGAGAACGGAGGGTGATGACGATGGTGATGATGATGATGATGATGATGATGATGATGATGATGATGATGATGATGATGATGATGATGATGATGATGATGATGATGATGATGATGATGATGATGATGATGATGATGATGATGATGATGATGGATGATGATGATGATGATGGATGAGAGAGGAGGGAGGAGGAGGAGGAGGAAGAGGAGAGGAGGAGGAGGAGGGAGGGAGGAAAGAGCGCTCGACGATCCCCGAGAACGTGTGCCAGCCTAGCGTGCCCTTGCCCCTCTCAGCTCCTCGCCGGCTGGCACGCGGCCGGAGCTGGGCTCTGGCCACGTCGCCTGCGTCGGTGTGCGGGTTTTTTTCGGTGAGCAAGCACACGTGTCGTGGGCGAAAACATACCCGTATCCGCGGCCTCGCGGGCCCCTGGGCTGCGCCCCCGCGACTATGGATCGTTTTTTCGTGGATGCCCCGCGGGGAGCGTATCTGTGCGCCCGCGAATCCGCGGGATCGCGCCCTGGAGTCCAGATCGCAAGGGCGCGGATACGGACATGTTCACCGCTCTTGAGCAGGACGCACGCTCTCAGGATCATCGAGCAGGCGACGCCCCCGAGGGCCCAACGGGCCAGGAGCTCGGTGGGCGTTCCTGCGTCTTGGGCAGAGGGGCGGCCTGGGGCTGCCGACAACTCCCACAAGTCCGCCGAAAAAAATGGCATGCTACACCCAAAAACTCCAGGGGGCGAGCGAGGGTCCTGGTCCTGGGTCTGGAATGCAAAATTCCCTCCCGTGGCTTCTGTATGCTGAACGTGGCCCCGGGCGGTGGAATCTGACTGGGGCCGGGATGGTGCGGTATAAAAAACGATTTTGCGGAGCGAGGCTCGGCTGATCCTCCCCCCCCCCCTGGCGGCTCCGGGGTTGCCAGCAGGATCTCGCCAGGCATCGGGAGCCCCCAGCCGGTGCGGTGACCACGCCGCGTGGCGAGTCCGTGGGGATCTCGGGCTTACGCGCGGTTTCGGGACTCGCGTCCTTCTCCGAGCACGTGTCGGCGACGGGGCTCCAAAACCTTGCGGTGACCGGGGCTCCGAGGTCACCGCGAGGTCCGTCACCACACGGTTTGGGGGCCCCGCTGGGGCCCCACCAGCGAGGCCCTTTGAGGCGTCGCCCCTGCAGACCAGCCACAGCGGGGGGAGCTGCGGTCCCTGCTTCGACAACCCAGGCCGCTTGGGGTACTCCAGATTTCGTAATACAAGGGAGGGGGTCTGGACCCTCCAAGACAAGCCATTTCAGACCTCCCCCCTGGGAGAACCCTCCAAAACATCGTCCCCAGACCCCCCCAGGCCCTCCAAGATAGCCTGGATGAGACCCCCCCCCCGAAATGAGACCCCCCGCCCTTTATTACGAAATCTGGAGTATACTTCGAGCCCCTCCCGCGTGGATCTCTTGGATCGGCGCTGGCGCGCTCCGCGCACCAAGGAGGGGGGGGGTCCAGCGCCGATGCCAGTGGTCGGCGCGAACCTCCGCAGTTCGCGCTCGTGCCGGGTTTTCTCCTCCTCTCCGGGCCCCTGGCAGGGAGGCTGTCGAGCGGGACGGCATGCGCCCCGAGTGCGAGGCAGACCGGCCACAGCCGGGGGAGCTGTAGTCCTTGCCCCCCTGCGGCGCCCACCGGCTTCGACACCCCTCTCAAGAGACCGTCGATGCGATGGGTTGCCCCACGGGGGTAACCATAGGCAACGTGAGGGGGATAGGCTCAGGGAGGGAGGCATCGACCCCTGATCGCCCCTTGATCGCCGGTAGGGGGGCCGATAGCCCCACCCCGTCAGGGAGCGTGTGGATTTGCTATCGGGGGCCTATCGCCGAGCTATCGGCGATGCACCGCAGAGTCCAGCTCGATGTTTCCCCATCTGAGCCGGTCCCCCCCCCTAACTTCCCCCCGCGGGTAAGGGACACAGCCCCCCCCAATTGTGGCTCGTCGGTCTTGTGCGAGGACGATCTCAGAGGCCCCCCCCCCGGGGCGGTCGTCAGTGCGCATGCGCACTGGAATTATGTTTCGGGGGAACGTAAGACTCGGGTAAGCCGGAACTCGGGTGTGCCGACGCTTTTTGACCAGCGCGTCCCGGATTTTGACGGTCCAGTTTTCGTGGGATGTCTGCGGTGGGAGCTCGCGTCAAATTTAAGACTGCGTCTCGTCATTTTTATGATGGGCCCCGTCAGGCCAACCCGCGTCCCCCGTACCCGAGTCTTACGTCTCCCCGAATGCTGGTCGTTCCCAGGGGGCTTTCGCAGCCGTCCTGGTTCCAGCGCCGCGCCAGCAGACGTCCTCGCAGTCGCAGAGCGGGGCGTCGGCCGGCAAAATGGCGGCCACCAGCGGCGCTGCCGCGGGGCCGCCAGCCCGGACTGCAGCCTGTGCTTCTCGGCGGGGCCTCGGCGCCACGGCAGGATGCCACGGCTGGCGGCGGGCTGGGCAGGTGGCGGGGCCCTCGCGGGCGGCGCTGGCCGTGCTGCCCGCGCTGTGGGCCGTGTGCACGCTGCAGCCGTGGCACACGGGCCAGGCTTCCGACGCCACCGGGGCGGGCTTCGTGGCGCCGCGGCACGGCGGTGGTCACGGCAGGCAGCCGCTGACGGCCATGGGTGCGAGAGTAGAAGCGGAGCTGAAGACGCCGCACTGGCAGAAAGAGGGAGCCGAAGGATGGACCGATTACACCAGGTACGCGCTGGGCATCGAGGACCGCGACCCGTCGAGCCAGGGAGCCGATCGGCCCAAGGCCAGGCTGCCCGAGCTCGTGGATCGGAGGCGCTCCCTGGGCGTCGACTTCGGGCCTGAGTTCACCGGGCTGTCGATGTCCCTCGGCTCTGTCAATACCATCCCGCTTGGCACCCTGTCGACTGGGGAGGACTCCGAATGATAACAATCATAGCTATACAGAAGTAAGAAGCAGACGAGTAATAAACCACATTAGCCAGCGTGGGCCCCAACCGTTCTGTTTCAACAGCCTGTGGTGTCAAATATGATAAGGTGGTGCAATCTATGTTATACAAACTATGGTGCGCATGGATGTAGTGCAATATATACGGTGCAACTTATGTTGCGCACTACACCGCCGTGACAATAGTTTTGCCCATGTATCTTGCCGCGGCGAAGGAAGGCGAGAGCGTCGAAAGACTTTCGATGGCCCCCCAATCCTGTAGACTCCTACACCAAGACAAAGCGCAGCAATGGCGCAGCCGCGACGGAAGAAACAAGTCTCCCAAAGAGATTAATTAGTAGTCACTGTATATTTCAGGGGATTAAGTCTTCCGCTTATTTTTTTAACGCATGGAAAATTCTTCCGCGCCAGCGCGAGGCAAATCCACTCGGAAAGTCAAATGGGCCTAAAGTTTCGCCCCGCCGGAGTATGTGGTGCAATCTATGGTTTGCGCTCTATGTGGTGCAGTTTAGATGTTGTGTAATCCATGTGGTGCGATCCTTGCGGTCAAAATCATATTGCGCAAGCTATGTGGTACAGTCTAAGTGGTACAGTGGTACAACACTTGTGGTGCAATTAATTTCTGTTCGCAGTGGTTTGTCCATTGCGCCTGCTATCATCCCACCCACCCACCCGCAACCTGGTTTGCAAGGCCAATGCGGCGACGATTGCGGTGAGCGCTTCGTGCTGGCTTGTGCATGTGCGACCGCGCTAACCCGCGCGCGCTCGCGCGCACAGCGGCCGGCTAGTTTGGCGCGGCCGACGCGGCCGCGTTGGCTCTGATTGCAGGGCGCTTTTCAGCGCGCCTTGCAATCAACGCTGACGCGCGGGCATTTCGGTGTGAGTCGGTGATTTGGGCGGGCGCGGTATCATGGCGACGTCGGCAACGGTAGACATGATGATGGTGCTAGTTATGATGGTGACGACGATAACGATGACGACAGAAAGGCCAATGACGGCGCCGATGCTGATCACGCCGATGACGGTGATGGTGCCTTCGCGTCTGTGATGAAAGATCAGGAAAGATTTCGGCATGCGCGCGGCGAACTGCGCGAGTGGCCAGTATGGTTTTATGTGACAGGGATCGTGCCCCCCAGCACGCGTGCAAGGGCGTTCGAACGATTTTGACCTGCGCGTGCGAAAACCCGCTTGGTCGAATTTGATAAACGTGGTGTAAAAACGATGGTTTTCGTAAGGATTGAAAGGGCGCGCTTTTTTTTGTTTGTTTGTTTGTTTGTTTGTGTGTGTGTGTGTGTGTGTGTGTGTGTGTGTGTGTGTGTGTGTGTGTGTGTGGGGGGAAATGTCGTGCTGCAACACAGTTTGAACCGTATACGCTTTAAACATATAAGGTTTAATAAACGGGTCCGGGACATTCGATTTCGAATCGGAACCTACCGTTGTTGAAGGATTTTTGTTTTCGCTTACACAACGGACACTCTATGCGGTGCAATTTTTGTGGTGTAATGTTTGCGTTGTAAGTAATTTGTCTGGTCATTTTTGAGGCAGCGACGCGGCAGCGATGGGGCAGCGACGGCGACGGGGCGACGACGGCGACAATGTAGCCGCCAGACCGCCACACCGACCCAGACAACGGGCGGCGACGAGGCGGCGACGGGGCGGCGACGGCGGCCACGCACCCGCCAGACCGAAAACACGGCCCAGACGACGGGCGGCGACGAGGCGGCGACGGGGCGGCGACGGCGGCCACGTAGCCGCCAAGCCGATGACACAGCCCAATTGTAGCATCGCCCCCGAAAGATTGTGCGCCGACCCGCCCCGGCGCCTCCAGAAAACACTCTTGGTTCGATTGTGAGCAGGGTGGGCGTGGTATCGCCTCCCTTGCTCAGCAGTTTGGTATTGTGAAGGGGTGAGCGCGGAATCGCCTCCCCAGGGTGAGCGCAGTACCGCCTCCCCTCTCCCGCTCGCCCGAGGGGCCCTGCATGGCGCCCGCGAGCGGAAGCGGC
The DNA here is from genome assembly GCA_963575745.1 of Prorocentrum cordatum. Lineage (NCBI taxonomy): Eukaryota > Dinophyceae > Prorocentrales > Prorocentraceae > Prorocentrum > Prorocentrum cordatum. The sequence goes on from CAUYUJ010000779.1 coordinate 38,890, forward strand.
CTCGAGAGGAGGGCCGCTCCCAGCTTGCCCCTTTTCTCGCGCCTGCAGGCGTGGGCGCTGGGGCTGTGGCGGCAGTTTCGGGCGCTCCCAGCGCCCGAGCTGCGTGCCACGATCGAGGCAGTCACGGGGCTTGCGCGCCTGCTCGAGGACGCGTACGAGGCCCAGCAGCATGCCTCCCAAGCGGCGGCCGGCAGCAGCGGCGGCGGCTCCGGCGCGTAATTAAGAAGGTGGCTCGGAGGCCCGCAGCCGCGCCTCGGGCCAGGCCTGCTCGCCAGGCCCCGCGTGGGAGGAGGGCCCCTGCGGACGGCGAGGGCTCCCTCGCCGCTGTGGGGCTGGCTGGCCCCAGGAGAGGAGGCGCACGAGGAGCTCCTCAAGCAGATCGAGGCGGCCGCCGGCTTGGAGGTGATTTTGCCGCAGGGTGAGGTCGAGCGGCCGCCGTGCGAGGCCGCTTTGGGCGCCCCCCTCCGGCGACCTGGAGCCGTTCTTCAAGGCTAGTTTCGTGAAGGCGGCCGCCAGCCCGCTGCAGACCACCATGCAGCAGCTGGTCGACAAGGAGGGTCAGCCTTAGGTTCACTTTTGCCGCGTGGCTGCCACCTCGTGCCGCTGCGCGGGGCCCCGTTGAGGGCCTGTCCTCCGCGTGCAGGACTTAAGAGTGCTACCCGAGGGCGATGCCGTGGAGCAATCGCCTGCCGCTCTTCCAGCGGCGGTCCGCCTCCGGCCCGCTGGCGTCGATCCTGCAGGAGGGCACCGCGTGGGGGCTGGCCTGGAGGAGCGCGGTGCCGACCGCCCAGCACGGGACGGCGCCACTGCGCGCGTTGGGGAGCTCCGTGCTAAGATTGCCGGCGCGCGGCGCCGTGCTGGCCAGCGTCCAGGAGGCGGCGACGACGGCGAGCGCCGGGCCGCGGACGCCCGTGGCGGCGAAGGTGCCCGGCCGCAGCCCTTCGGCTTGCCATTCGGACTCGTGACTCGGCGGCCTACGCGAAGATGAGGGGCTCGCAGTGGCCGCCGAGCTCAAGGCAAAGATCAAGGATCTCAAGGAGGGCAAGGACGTCGGCGCCGAGCTCCTGAGCAAGGCGCTGGAGCGAGCGAGGAACCAGAGAGAGAGAGAGAGGCCGCAGCCGGGACTGGAGGAGGAGGAGGAGAAGGAGGAGGCGCCGCTCTAGGAGTCGCAGATGCTCCGCCAGATCCTCGAGCTTTGGCTCAGTTTTCCCGAGTGCCCGGCGGTCGACGAGAGAACGCGCGGCCGAGGCCGCGCGTCGGCAGCAGGGCGCCTTCCCCACCGAGCTCCTTGGGAAGATTCAGTCTTGCCTCGGTCGCATGGGCGATGCCGAGGGCAGGCGCGGGTTGCGGCCACTCGCGGACGCGTATTTGACCGCCGTGCTGCTCCAGGCAAAGGGCGACATGGGGCTCCGCTCGACTAGGGGACTCAAAACTTTGGCCAAGACCCTCGACTGCCTTCTCGCGGGGGGGGTTACCGAAGCCGCCGACATCCTGGCCCAGAGGTTCCGGGCAGTCGAGGCTTCGCACGCGAAGGGCTTGGCACTGGCCAAGCATTTCGAATGCATTGGGGGCAGCGCGGTTTCGAGCCTCACCGATCGCGAGAGGGAGGCCGCAGCCAAGCAGGAAAAGGAGGAGAGGAAGCTCAGGGAGTTGGCGGCGAAGGCAAAGGGTCGCGATGGCTAGGGGCTCGGCCGGAGCGATGGTGGAGGACGGCCACCCGCCCTGAGGCGTGCATCCGGTCCACCGCCAGCTCCGCCGGCAGCGCTAGAGAGCTCGCCGTTTGCGACCGCGTCGCCGCCTCGAGCCAGCGCGACCCCGCCTGCGCCGAGAGACAGAAGCGGCCGAACTCCAGAGGGAGCTCGGGTCACTTGGAACAGGTGGCCCCGTGACGCGTCCAACGAGGGGCAGCCTCCCTCCGCGGCGCCGCCGGCGCGACGGGGGCGCGCGCGGGGCTTTTGGGGGGAAGCCGCCCCGAAGGGTCGCGGAGAAGGCAAGGCTCTTCCACCATGGGCGAGCGGTGCGAGCCCAAAAGGACGAGGAAAAGTAGCGGACGCGGCCCCTGGGGCAAGCCGCCGGGGCAAGTGGGCCCCCCTTTCCGTGGCGCGCCTGCGCCTGGCGACGCGGCCCCCGCCTCAGTCGGCGCCTTGCCGTGGAGGGGCGGCGCCGTGAGGGGCCTCGGTGTGATGCTTCACCAGGCGCTCGTGGATGGCCAGCTCGACCTCGGCCAGGCGATGACCAGGCATATCGTGGGCTGGGTCAATTCGATATCGAGCGAGGGTTTCAACGCATACCTCTTGCCGACCCCTCTGTTGACAACCTCCGCGGAGGAGTTCGTCCAGCATTTGGGGGGTAATCGTTTGCTTTTTGAAGAATGTTAGAGGTTCCTGGAGTCTGGTCGTGGACTTGGCTCGCTTGCCTCGGGCTGACCGCATTGCGCCGCGGGCGCGGCGCTGCCTCGCCCGCGATAGGAGGGCCACTGGCCGCGCGATCTTCGGCCCCACAGGCGAGAGCGGTGCATCTCATAGTTGAGAAGGTGCATTGCTTCATTTCGCTGGGGGCCAACATCCTTGAGAAGGACTGGGGGGCTACCTCAGGGCGGCCAGGCTGGGCTACGACGGTGCGGTCGTGGAGAGGGCGCAGAAGTCGTCTTGGGCCCAAGTGGGGCCTTCCTAGCCGTCGCCTCAGCGCTGTGCCAGCGTCCCCGTGGAGGCAATCGCCGAGGGGGCCGCGCTGGATTTCCCGTCGCATCCGGAGCGCTGCCTGGGCCGCCTGGGCGAGCTGACCTCCTCCTAAAGCGGGCGCCTTGCTTATCCAGCCCGGGGGGCTTTCGGTTGGCCCGGGGGCTGCTGTCGAGAGGTTTGTGCACCGCGTTGCAGGGGCTTGAGCTCGTCAAGATCGGCGACGGCGATCTTCTGATTTTTTTTTGTTTTTCTTCTTCTTCTTCCCCCCCCAACCCTCCTGCGTTGGGTTCTCGTATTAAATGGAGCACTGCTCGCGCGTCTCCTTTCTTCCTTCCTTCTTTCCCGCCCTTCTCTTCCCCCTTGTCTTTCGCCTCGCTCGTCGCTGCGTGCCAGCTGGGGGGCTGCGATCTGTGAAACTGTCGCCACTTTCGAGGGCTGCTGAGGGGCCCAGCACAGTGGGTACTCACCGCAGACTCAAATGGGACATCGCCATCCCTGGGGGGCTGCGATCTGTGAAACTGTCGCCACTTTCGAGGGCTGCTGAGGGGCCAGCACAGTGGGTACTCACCGCAGACTCAAATGGGACCTCGCCATCCCTGGGGGGCTGCGATCTGTGAAACTGTCGCCACTTTCGAGGCTGCTGAGGGGCCCAGCACAGTGGGTACTCACCGCAGACTCAAATGGGACCTCGCCATCCCTGGGGGGCTGCGATCTGTGAAACTGTCGCCACTTTCGAGGGCTGCTGAGGGGCCAGCAGTGGGTACTCACCGCAGACTCAAATGGGACCTCGCCATCCCTGGGGGGCTGCGATATGTGAAACTGTCGCCACTTTCGAGGCCTGCTGGGGGGCCCATCACAGTGGGTACTCACCGCCAACTCAAATGGACCTCGCATCCCTGGGGGGCTGCGATCTGTGAAACTGTCGCCACTTTCGAGGCCTGCTGAGGGGCCCAGCACAGTGGGTACTCACGGGCAGACTCAAATGAGACCTCGCCATCCCTGGGGGGCTGCGATCTGTGAAACTGTCGCCACTTTCGAGGGCTGCTGGGGGGCCCAGCACAGTGGGTACCACCGCAGACTCAAATGGGACCTCGCCATCCCTGGGGGGCTGCGATCTGTGAAACTGTCGCCACTTTCGAGGGCTGCTGAGGGGCACAGCACAGTGGGTATTCACCGCAGACTCAAATGGACCTCGCCGTCCCTGGGGAGCTGCGATCTGTGAACCTGTCGCCACTTTCGAGGCCTGCTGGGGGGCCCAGCACAGTGGGTACTCACCGCCACTTCAAATGGGACCTCGCCATCCCTGGGGGGCTGCGATCTGTGAAACTGTCGCCACTTTCGAGGCCTGCTGAGGGGCCCAGCACAGTGGGTACCCACCGCAGACTCAAATGGGACCTCGCCATCCCTGGGGGGCTGCGATCTGTGAAACTGTCGCCACTTTCGAGGGCTGCTGAGGGGCCCAGCACAGTGGGTACTCACCGCAGACTCAAATGGGACCTCGCCATCCCTGGGGGGCTGCGATCTGTGAAACTGTCGCCACTTTCGAGGGCTGCTGAGGGGCACAGCACAGTGGGTACTCACCGCATATTCAAATGGGACCTCGCCATCCCTAGGGGGCTGCGACCTGTGAAACCGTCGCCACTTTCGAGGGGTGCTGAGGGGCCCAGCACAGTGGGTACTCACTGCAGATTCAAATGGGACCTCGCCATCCTTGGGGGGCTGCGATCTGTGAAACTGTCGCCACTTTCGAGGGCTGCTGAAGGGGCCCAGCACAGTGGGTATTCACCGCAGATTCAAATGGGGCCTCGCCATCCCTGGGGGGCTGCGATCTGTGAAACTGTCGCCACTTTCGAGGCTTGCTGAGGGGCCCAGCACAGTGGGTACTCACCTCAGACTCAAATGGGACCTCGCCATCTTGGGGGGCTGCGATCTGTGAAACTGTCGCCACTTTCGAGGGCTGCTGAGGGGCACAGCACACTCTGTACTCACCGCAGACTCAAATGGGACCTCGCCATCCCTGGAGGGCTGCGATCTGTGAAACTGTCGCCACTTTCGAGCGCTGCTGAGGGGCACAGCACCGTGGGCACTCACCGCGGACTCAAATGGACCTCGCCATCCCTGGGGGGCTGCGATCTGTGAAACTGTCGCCACTTTCGAGGCCTGCTGGGGGGCCCAGCACAGTGGGTACTCACCGCGGACTCAAATGGGACCTCGCCATCCCTGGGGGGCTGCGATCTGTGAAACTGTCGCCACTTTCGAGGGCTGCTGAGGGGCCCAGCACAGTGGGTACCCACACGCATATTCAAATTAGACCTCGCCATCCCTGGGGGGCTGCGATCTGTGAAACTGTTTCGAGGCCTGCTGGGGGGCCCAGCACGGTGACGCCACACGCAGATTCAAATTAGACCTCTCCATCCCTGGGGGGCTGCGATCTGTGAAACTGTCGCCACTTTCGAGGCCTGCTTGCGGGGCCAAGCACAGTGACGCCTCCCAAGTAGCTTACACATCAAGTTGATTGTCCATACAAGTTTCGGCCAACTCCTCGTTTCCATTCATACAAATGGGGTGGGTACGTCACAGGGTAATTTGGGTACCCAACAGTGGCCTGCTTGGTCCAGATAGCGGGCGGTGGGCAGGTTACGACATTCTGCGTTTGAGCATGAATCTGACTACTTCGAACGCCGTCCAGGAGATCTGGGAAGGCGATATTCGTTGTCTGCCCCAGTTGGGTCAATGGCGTGCCATCTTTCTCGAGGGGGGCGAGCAGCTCGCCTAGAGCTGGCAGGATCTGAAGGGCTGCTTTTACTTCTGTCGCCTGAGGGCGGAATGGGCGCCTGTCTTCGCTTTCCAGTGGTGCTGCGAAGTCAGAGAGGTGGGTCCCCCGGGGGCAGGGAAGCGCTGGCTGGCGTCGGTGGCGCTGCCGATGGGTTGGAAGTCATCCATGGGCCTGATCCAGTACTTGCACAGGCGGCTTCTCACGCGTGCTTCCGGACCCTCCCGGGCGCTGCCTGCAGCGCGGGAGTTGCGCGAGGATCGCGCCGCCCCGAGGCTCAGCCCGCTGGCGGAGAACTTGAGGGCGATTTGGCAGGTCTACGCGGACGACCTCGGCGTCCCAGAGATCTTCGAAAGCAGGGAGCAGCTCCTGAAGGCCCAGACGGTGGGCCCCCCAGCTTTTTACCAATGGGCTGGTCAGCGATCTCTTGCCTTAGAGGTGCCCACCTAGGCGGAGAAGGCTGGGGCCAGGCAGCAGGTCGAGAAGTGGTTTGGCGCGCGCATCGGCGGTGCCATCGGTGCCATTGGACCCGACGCCCAACGGATAGGCCATCTGTTGGGGCTCACACTTCGCGTCCTCTCACGCGGACACGGCAATGCTCGCCAGGTGCAGGTGCTTGGGGGGGCACTGGGCGCACGCCATGCAGTTTCGACGGGAGGCGTCCAGCGTTTTGTCGAAGTACTGGGCGGCCTTGCGCCGCTCAGGTGGGCGCCGCTCCCGGAGGCGGTGCGTTCGGAGCTGTAGAATGCCGTGCTCCTTCTGCCAGTCATGGTCATGTGGCTGCGATTGCCGCCAGACCCTGTGCTCGCCGCCTCGGGCGCGTCCGAGACAGGCGGCGGCGTCTGCGCCGCGCGCGAGCTGTCGCCGAAGGGCCGCGTAGCCGTCCTTCGGGATTTGGCGCTGCTCGACGCGTGCGCAGCAGATGAGGTTGGTCTCGTCGGTCTCTGCGACTGCGTGGGAGGTGCTCGTCGTGCCTTCTACCTGCTCGGTCTGGCCCCTGCGATGCACTGCAGCATCGAGTCAGATCCAGCGCCGACGGCAGTCGCCGAGGCGCGCTGGCCAGACGCACGCGAGCTGGGCGACCTCGAGGGCTTGCGCGAGCAAGTGGTGAGGGCCCCGCGCAGGAAGCATTGAAACCTCAAGAATCTCTTCATCTGCGCTGGGCGCCGCTGCCGGGGGGCCCCTTCGGCTACGCTGTCCAGGGCCCGGATCTTTTCAAGGTCGCGGAGGTCATGGGCTGGTTCAGGGAATCCTTCGACGACTGCGTCGTGTTGAGGCTGGTGGAGAAAGTGCAGACCATGGGCCCGGCCTCGCGGGAGCAATGCGCGCGGCTGCTGTAGCCCAGGCGGGGCTAGCCCCGTCATTCGGCCGCGCTATTATTGGTGCGATTGGACAGTGCAGCTGCGCGCGCAGACGCGGTTCGTCGAGCGCGAATGGGGTTGCAGCGCTCAGATTCGCGCTGAGTGGCCCTCGACCGCCGCCATGGTCGTCGAGGCAGGGGCCAGGCGGCCGACGGGCTGCGAAATGCCTTTCGCAATGCAAGAGACGCAACCCCCCGCAGAGCTCCGAGGGGCTTGAGCATTGTGACGCAAGTGTCGTGGCTAGGTGGAGGCATGATGGCATGCGGTACCCGCCGCGCGAGTACATGGCGGAGAACTGCTTGGAGGAGCGCCCCGGTGCTGGAAAGCGCCCAGGACGGTTGCGACCTCCACTTGCCCGCGAGAGGGAGCCAATGATGGGTTGCCCAGTCGGGCGCGCTGCCCGTGCCCTCGGCTGGCCAACAGGGCCCGCCAAGGGCATGCTCGAAAATGTTCGTTGCGGCCCCATCGGGGGGTGCCTTCCATGCGGCGGTGATCGCATGGCTGCCGGTGTCTGCGCTGTGCGAGCTGGAGGCGGTGAAGGTGCGGCCGCGGTTCAGCCGGTGCTGGGGAGAGCTCGCAGACCAAGAAGCCGAATATGTAGCCAAGGGTCTGGGCTTGAATCGGGCCCCCATGGAGTTGGAGAAACAAGCCGTCGCCTTGCTCCACCGCTCCGCAATGTTCAAAGGGTCGGACGTCCGACTTGCCGACCAGGTCGTACTCGTGCCACGCATCTGGCCTCGCCGGGGGCTGGGCCCATCTCGGTGGCGCTGGAAGGTCTTGCTCGCCTTCCCCTTGTCCGGCCAACGCATCAACGTGCTGGAGCTGAAGGCCGTCCTGACGACGCTGCGGTGGCGGGCGAGACGGTCCTCGTGCCTTGGGTGCAGGGTGGCGCGTGCTCTCGATTCTCAGGTATGCCTGAGCGTGCTCGTGAAAGGTAGGTCCAGCCCTTTTCAATTTCAAACGGTTCTCAGGCGCATCAGTGTTCTCGTTTTGGCGGCCAGCTCCTCTCCAGTGTTCGCATGTGTTCCTTCCGCCGATCATCCGGCGGATGCGCCCTCGATCTGGTGCCTCGCCTGAAGCAGAACGAGGGGCGCCGTCGCCGGCAGCAGGCGAGAGCAATTTCAGGTACGCTGAGAGAGAACCAAATAAAACCAAGCACGCGAGCACGTTGCAATGCAGCTGTCGAACGCTTCTTCCCGCGGGTGGAATGCATGCGTTTGACTTCGCCCGCGACGACTGCAGAATTCGACCTGCTCGTAAATGATTAGATAGAGCACCTGTGGCAGGAGGGCGATAGCCTGGCCCTCGCCGGCGACGCCATGAGCGGACTCACCGCCTGCGTGAGGTCTTTGACAGTTGGAGCTCCTCGAGTGCGTGGCAGGGGTTGGTCAGGAGGGGAAAAACACACAGACGCAATTAATCGTCGATCCCCAAGAAAATATTGGAAAATAAATTGGGCGGGAAGACAAAAAACAAGAAAATATGGGAAAATCTGGGGGGCCATTTGATTGGCGTGTATTTCTTTGTGTCCTTGGGCCCCATTGGTTGGGGCCTCCCTGCCGAGCGCCTCCGCCGTGGGATGAAGCAGCTTGCGCCCTGGCTGGGCATGCATTGCGGAGGCGAACGGCAGCGGTTTCGCTCTCTTCGTGCGCGCCGCGTGCCGGTGCGTCGTGAGAGCGGGGGGTGCCTTCAGTCTCGCTGTCGGCGGTGCGGTCATCTCGCCCAATCTCAGACGGGCGGTTTTGAGTTTGGGACTTCCGAAAGGAGGGCGGCAAAGACGCGAGAAGAACGAGAGCGCCGTCTCCAAGGGCCCCTCTTTTGATCGAGCTCGCGACCCTGGCAAGCGCGGGGAAAGACCCGAGCTCATTCTTCAAAACAAGAAAATACACGGGGTCTCAATGCCAAATGCGCAGAAATGTCAGTAAATATATTGCCTCGCCGAAGTTGTCGGCCGATTTTCGGCCTTGCAGTCTTAGGAGAGGTGGTGCAACTGCTCATTGCCAGCACTTTTCGTCGTTGTCGCTTGCGACCGCGAGGGGGCGCTGGGCGAACCGGCGGACGTGCAGGCGCTGCGTAGATGAGGCACGGCTTGCGTTGCAACGGATGTCTCTGACTCAAAGTGCCGAGAAGGCCATCGAGCAGGGGGCGGGGTCTTTCCGAAACCTGCTCTTGTTAGAACCTCAAGCTGAAGCTGTTACCTGAGCGGGCACAGGGGCGTGGTTATCTGAATGCCAGGGCACAGACTTAACAAAATTGCCCCCCCCTGTTAGTCGCCCCGCTCAGGTAAGCAAAGCTGCCCTACGAACGCGGCCGAAATTAGGGCGCCAGAGTGCTGACAAGTCGTGGGCCTGGGAGCAGAAGTGGCTTCGCCAATAGTGGGATGCGTGGTGGTGCTCTCGTGTCGGCTTCGGGTGAGGCGGGGGCGTGGGCCCTCGTCGCTCGATGGGCGCGCGTGGGGCGAGGCGGGGGCACGGGCCCTCGTCGTTCGACGGGTGCCGGGCACGCGTCGGGCGAGGAGGAGGCATGGGCCTCCGTCGCTCGACGAGTGCCGCCGAGAGCACCTTGCATCCAGCGGCTATTGGCCCAGCCCGGGGCAAAATGCCCAGAGGCAGAGGGGGCGGGAAGAAGGTTTTACGCAATAGCATAGCCCCCGAAGGGTTGCGCGCCGACCCGCCCTGGCGCCTCCAGAAAGCACTCTTGCCCACCCCATTCCCCCCAAGTGCTCGCAAGTTGCAGCTTTCGCGCGGGTAGTGCTCTCGTGTCGGCTTCGGGTGAGGCGGGGGCATGGGCCCTCGTCGCTCGATGGGCGCGCGTGGGGCGAGGCGGGGGCACGGGTCCTCGTCGCTCGACGAGTGCCGGGCACGCGTCGGGCGAGGCGGAGGTATGGGCCTCCGTCGCTCGACGAGTGCCGCCGAGAGCACCCTGTATCCAGCGGCTATTGGCCCAGCCCGTGGAGCAATGCCTAGAGGCAGGGGGGGCGGGATGAATATTTTGCGCAGTTTATAACACGCATAAGATCCCCTGAGTGCATGCACGGCTTAGGAAACAACGAGGGTGTTGTTGGTACGAATACAAGTACGTTGCTAGTATTAACGACGGTCATATCAGTAGTGATACTAGTATGCGTATTACCATCGCGCTCGCATTAACAATGTTGAAACTATTGATATGAATCATACTGCCAACGATAATAACATCACTAATTATACTAATACGAATGCTCTCGTAGTGTTATCACCAGTAATGCGACTACTCATATTAACAATCCCAGTAGTCATGCTCATAATCGAATACCGTACATACTTTTATTATTACTACTACTACTGCTACTACTGCTACTACTACTACTGCTACTACTACTACTACTACTACTACTACTACTACTACTACTACTACTACTACTACTACTATAGAGAGTACCACTGCTACTATCATTGCCAGCACTACTAGTCATATTATTGGTAATACTTGTGCTAGTACTCGTACTTATACTAATGCTAGTACTAATGCGAATAGTAATACTATCACGAATATCAGTACGAATACTCATACTAACATGGTTATTTATACTGATACTAATAACAATTCTAATACTGATATTCATACTAGTACTAGTACTCGTAGTAGTATTATTCTTATTACTGGTACTACTACTAGTACTATTACTAAAACTAATATCATATTGATACTGATACAACTACTGTTACTAGTAATAAGAAGACCGCGAACCACTAAAACACAATATTAACAATATAACCCTGCTAGAACTAGTTGTAATATTTCTAGTAGCGCCAATACAAATAACATTAGCAACACTAGCGGCAATAGTAACAAAACTACTCGCACTGTTACCATTAATAATACTACTCATGATCGTAATCATAGTAAACCTATCAATAACAATAAGCGTAATAGTCATACTAATCATAATGATGATAAACGGTCTAACAAATAACCCTTCGGAGGTCCGCGCGGATTTCTTGGATCGGCATTGTACCCCTTGGCTGCTCTTCTGGCGCCGCCCCTGGCGCGCTCCGGGCGCTGGGATGGGGGACCACCACCGGTCCAAGAAATCTGCGCGGACTTCTGGAATACAACTCTTCCTTCCCAGGACTGGAAGGAGACGGTGCTCACGATCGCGCAGACCGCCAGCACCCGCCGTATACAAGACATAGTGATCGGCCTCCCGCTGGAGAAGGACGGGTCGGACGGCAAGATTGCGACGCTGGTGCGCTACTTCTCCCAGCTGCTGGCGGACGCCTGCCTGCCAGGGCCCTGGCGGCCCCTTCGAGGGGGTGGCGCGGGGGTGGGCTCCCACGGAGGCTTCTTGGAAGGCAGGGGGGGCTTGTTGGAAGTTCGCCCTGTTTTAAGAGAAACCCTCCTTGGAAGCCCCTGGGTCTTTGAGCACCTCACCACCCACCAAACCACCCCAACCCAACCCGAAGGCTCAAATTTACCCTCGATTTCCAGTGGGGAGGGGGTCGGGAAACATCGAAAAACACATGTGGAACCCTTACCCCCCCCAACCCGAAATTCGGGTCTTCGGGTTGGGTTGGGGTGGTCTGGTAGGTCGTCAGAACCCCCCCCCCGCCTTTCCCGAGACCCCCCCCCCGGCCTTCTCGTGAAGCCGCCCTCCTCGCGCCCCCCCTGTCCGGGCGCCGTCGAAGGGCTGCTCACGATCCGATTCGATCTCCGGGCTTCGGTTTCGATGTCGAACCGATCTTCGGGGGCGGAAAAGAGGGGGGTGATGACTGGGGGGGGGTGGATATCATGGCGTGGGCCATGATATCTCCCCAGATTTCATGGCGCCTCTTCTTGCTCCGTTACTTCCCTGGCCCCCCCGCTGGGCCGCGCACATGCCGCTGGTCATGATTTGCACCCCCCCCTCTTGGACACCCCCCTCTTGGCCGCTCCCGAGATCTGGTCCAGAGCGCGAGCTGGGCCCCCCTCCGGCCTGCAGGGGTCGCGCCCGATCGACGATCCGACCCCGATCGGGTTCCGCGACGCTGCCGCGATCCGATCCGCTGCCGATCCGTGGCCGACTTCGCGTTTCGACCGAGCTCAGAGACTCCGCGACGACCCAGGCGCGATCCGATCGATCTGCTTGCCAATCCGACCCGATGTCGCGATACCGGATCCAGCGCGTGGGCTCCGTGACGATGCCGAGGCGCGATCCGGCCCGCCCTGCCGATCCGGTGCGATGTCGCGAGTCGATCCAGCTCCTGCCTGTTCGCAGTCGGGGCGCTGAAGAGAAGAAGGAACCCTTTTGGTTGGGGAGGGGCTCGGTGTTCTGTAGTTGTTTTGCAGTTTGCCTTAGGTTTTCCTGAGGCTTTCCATGGGACACCGAAGTTGAACTCATGGAAAAAAGGGGCCTCGTTCCTTATTTGGGGTTTCTTAGGTCAACGCCCCGACTGCATGTGCACGGCCTCGCGGTCCAGACTCCTCGGCCGCGACCCCCATGGATACAGGGCAGCTCTTGCGCGGATCCCACCCGCGAAGCGCAGCCATGGGGTCGCGCCTCCCCAGAATTCAGACGTCGTGATTTCTTCACAGCTTGCCTTTCACCACTTCCCGGGACCGGCTCTTCGTCTGGGCAGTTTTTTCGACGGTCCTGGGTCCAGCCAGGGCACCCGGAAACACAAAATGGCCAAACATTTTTGTCATGATTTTCTCACAGCAGGAGGAGGTAGGTATCGGAATCCAGACCGCGATGGCATGGCCGTGGACATGTACATTGCTCGTTGAGGACGCCTGCCTGCTGCTGCTGGGCCCCCACGTCGGGGTTTACCTCTGGGACGAGCGATTCTCCACCACCTACGCCGCCATGAGGCTTGTAACCAGGCCCTCGTTCTACGCCGGCTCGTTCAAGTCCTGGCTGGACGGCCAGCGGGGGCTCGAGGTCAACGCAAAGGTCGCCGTGTCCTCCTCGTCCTCCCCCCTCCCCCTTATAGCTCTATTCAACCCCACTGCCGCCAACTGCTGCAGCCGATGTTTCGGGCCCTCTTTCGGTCCTGGGCTTGTTTTGTCAAGGAAGGTAGGACTTGACGCTAATCCACGTCCAAGTAGGATTTACACATCGCCACCTTCTTCTTCTTCTTCAAGGCCGCGTTTCATTGCATGAGCTTGCCTATGGCAGGTCTGCTCGTGTGGCGCTGCTATCGTTGTCCAGCGATCTTCTGCTTTCAGATACTCGTGCTTGTCACGCCGCGCTGAGATTCAGCGTGCCGGCCATCCTCACCTCTCGCCTCCCCCCGGACAGACAGCACGCACAGGCCTTGGGCGCCGCGTAATGGGGGGGTCATAAATAGGGGGGTGGCGAGCGTGGTCCGAAAAGGTGCCCAAACGGTACCTAAACGAGCCCCTGGGGCTCCGGAGGGGCCCGAAAGGGGCACGAAAGGGGACCTTTTCTGACCCCCCCATTTGTGACCCCCCCATTAAGCCACGCCCAAAGGCCGCCACGACGCAGAGGGGTCCCGCGGGAAACGGGCCCCGAAGCTTTCCGGCAGTGCGTGGCCGGATGCCTGCGGAGGTCCGCGCAGCCCTCGCGGATTCCCTCGCAGGGCCTCGCCCCGGCGGCCCCTCCCTCTGGCACGGGGGGCCCAGCGCCGCCTCAAAAGTCGAGGAGGAGGAGGAGGAGGAGGAGGTTACGAAATTTGCTGCATGCAGCTGGTTTCGGCCTCACCGAGGGGCCCATTCCTGGATACACAGCCGCCTCCGGCGCCTGGAGGCGCCGGGAAGATCAGCTACGTGAGCTGATTCTCACCCCCCCCCCTTTGCTCTCCCCCCCTCTCGCCCGACCCGAAAGAGGTCCGGGCGGTCCTCCGAAAGCCTACGTTTCCAAGCAAGGGCGCTGAAATCAAGCAGTGACGAAGCGTCCTGGCGTGCCTACAGTCGATCGGAGGTGGACAGACCTCCTACCCTGACGCGTCGATGAAGGAATTGGCCGTTTTCGGTTCGCGGGAGGGCGTCGCGGCCGTCATTCTTGCGGGTCCAGGTCCGTCGGTTTCGGTCCCAGGCCGTTTTCACTCAAGGGAGGTTTACTAAAGGGAGGTTTGTCCACAGTCGAAATCAAGCAGTGACGAAGCGTCCTGGCGTGCCTATAGTCAAGGGCGTTCAAAGCGCCCCTACCCTGATTTACGAGGCGCTGTGCGCGGAACCTCCCGTGGGCTGACAGGGTAAACCATGCATGTCGCGCGTGTCGCGCGGCGTCCTGGCGGCTCTCTGGCCTTTGGGAGCTCCCAGGAGGTTTGCGGACCACGCACTTGTAACCCAGGGTAGGGGCGTTTTTGCATCCTTCAATATAGGCCTACCAACACAATGTTCTAAGAACCTTTTGTGATTTCCACGAAGTGTTCTTGCTGGGACTGTCTTGTTTTCACATCGGGCTTATGGTCTCAGAACACTGGTTTTGTTCTTAGAACATTTTTGGGGTTCTCAGAACATTTCGTGGTAGGCCTATAGAAATGCCGGGACGGTCGGTCCCTGTTCAACGAGAGGAGGGGCAGTTCTGGATCGAACGGGCTCGCTGCTCCTCAGGTCCGTCCAGCGCTTCTCCTCTGGCTCTCCCCGTGCATCCCGGCGCTCCTGGGGCCATGAAGGCGCTGCAGTGATGATTCGGCGCTCCTTGTGGCAGATGACTGCATCTGGTTCTCTCTTCTTCCACGCGCGAAACATGCACAACAGTGCTGTGGAAGTCGATTGAGGGAGAGGAAGCATGCTGCCAAAGAACTTCCAGATGTCCAAAGCATGTTGCAAGCATGTGTGAAACATGTAAAGACATGTTGGAAACGCTTTTAGAACATTTTTTCATAGACATGGTAAACACATGCTTGAATTCAATGATCGGACTGTTACAGTGCCGTTTTTAATACATGCTCCGCGTGCGGATCATGTATTAAGATGCAGGGATTTCGTATTAAACACAACGATGAGTTCATGCATACATGCACACATTTATTCATATACTAATTATGTGTTGAAAACCATATATTTTAAGCATCCGGTGTCTTAACAACTGCCCTGTAAAGTGCCCACTGCCGTGGCATCCACGACGACAGCGGCCCCCCTCCTGCCCCGAAGGCCCTGCTGGATGCGGAGGCGGCCCGCGCCATCCTGGAGCACTGGCTCGAGGGCGACCCGACCATGGGGCTCTCGAACAAGGAGCGGTCGGAGCGCGTCGCGCCGTCCAGGCCCGGGGCCCGCTCCTCGAATCGGGGGCGGAAAAGAGGGGGGTGATGATTCGGGGGGGGGATATCATGGCGGGGGCCATGATATCTCCCCAGATGTCAGGGCGCCTCTTCTTGTTTCATTACGTCCCTGCCCCCCCCCCCTGGGCCGCGCACATGCCGCCGGCCATGAGTTGCATCCCCCCCCTCTTGGACACCCCCCTCTTTGCCGCTCCCGATCGAAGAATGATGTCGGGCCTGTCCCTCCACAGGAGGAATCTTCAAAAGTAGCCCAAAAATAGTCTGGGGGCGATGTCTTGCCTCTGTTCGACGTTTTTTTTGTGGGGGTATTTTTGGATTATATATATATGTGTGTGTATACATATATGTATATATATATACATATATATATATATATATATATATATTCGCCGAACATCGGCCTGTAGGGGGACAGGCCCGACCTAATCGAAAAGGGCGAATTGCCCACTCCCGGAGCGCCGCGCGGATTTTTTGCTTTGGGTCGGCGCTGGCCCCTCTCCTCCTCCTCCTCCTCCTCCTCCTGCTCCTCCTCCTGCTCCTGCTCCTGCTCCTCCTCCTCCTCCTCCTCCTTCTCCTCCTCCTCCTCCTCCTCCTCCTCCTCCTCCTCCTCCTCCTCCTCCTCCCCCTCCCCCCCCCCTCCTCTCCTCCTCCTCCTCCTCCTCCTCCTCCTCCTCCTCCTCCTCCTCCTCCTCCTCCTCCTCTCTCCCCCTCCCCCTCCCTGGCCGGCGCCCCTCGGCGCCGCCCCCCGGCGCTCTCCGCGCGCCCGGGAGGGGGGGGGGCGCTGCAGCGCCGATCCAGGAGCTCCGCGCGGAGCTCCTCAGGGTTCCTCCTTGTCCTCCTCCTCCTCCTCCTCCTCCTCCTCCTCCTCCTCCTCCTCCTCCTCCTCCTCCTCCTCCTCCTCCTCCCCCATCCCCTTCGAGGCCCCCTACCAAATTATCCCCCCCCCCCCCCAAGTTGGGGATGCGCCCCTCGCAGCCCGAAGGGGGGAACGACCCACTTCCCCGTCGAGGGGGGTCAAAAGTCGGCCGGGGGGGCCCAGGCCACGCCGCTGGGGATGGGGGATCGGTGAAACGGTACTCAGAGGGGGGCGGTCCAGCGCCGATCCGAGAACTCCGCGCGGCACACCCCTCACACGGTTCGTGGCCCCATAGGGAGCCCCACCTGAGGTCCCAGTGGCGGATTTCGCATGGCATCCCCGCCCCATTTTGGCGCACCCAGCACACGTTCCGTGGCCCCACAGGGAGCTCCACCTAAGGTCCCCGTGGCGGAACGCGCATGGCATCCCCGCCGCGCACCCCTGACACGTTCCGTGGCCCCTATAGGGAGCTCCACCTGAGGTCCCAGTGGCGGAGCTCGCATGGCATCCCCGCCCCATTTGGGAGCTCCGCGCGGAGCTCCGCAAGGTCATCTCTGTGCTTAAGTCGGGCCTGTCCCTCTACAGGGGGAATATTTGAAAATAGTCCCAAAATAGTCTGGGGACTATTTTTTTGACTATTTTCCAGCATTTCGGGGTATTCTTCGACTATTTTTTATTTTTCGTCGAACATCTCCTTTGTAGGGGGACACGCCCGACTTAACTCTGTGCCTCTCCTGTTTCCCTGGTTTCTCGATCCGACCGGTTTGGCTCGGGCTCGCTTCGGGCCGGCCTGATCTGATCCGACTCCGACCCTCACACGTTTCGCGGCCCCATAGGGAGCTCCACCAAAGGTCCAAGTGGCGGAACTCGCGTGGCATCCCCGCCCCATTTCGGAGCTCCGCAAGTTCATCTCTATGCCTCCCTTGTTCTTCTGTCAAAACTAGCCTGGGGGCTATTTCTTTTAGCGTTTGTTGGCCATATTTTGGTGTATTTTTTGATTCTTTTTTATGTCTCGTCGCAGGTCCCCCTGCAGGGGGACACGTCCGACTTAAGCCAAGAGCCCAAGCACGCGGGCCGCCCCCTGGTCGCACCGCACGCAGCGGCCGGCAAGCCGCGCACACCACATGTTCGGGGAAACGTGAGACTCGAGTACGCCAGAACTCGTGCTTGCCGACGCTTTTCGACGAGCGCGACCTGGATTTTGACGGTCCAGGCTTCGTGGGATGCTTGCTTGTTTGCCTGGCTTCTCGATCCGACCGGTTTGGCATCTCGAGCATTTCGGGGTATTCTTCGACATTTTTTTATTTTTCGTCGAAAATCTCCTTTGTAGGGGGACACGCCTGACTTAACTCTGTGCCTCTCTTGTTTCCCTGGTTTCTCGATCCGACCGGCTTGGCTCGGGCTCGCTTCGGGCCGGCCCGCGCTGATCCGACGCCGACCCCGCAGCGATCCGCGTGCTCCGCGGGCGCCCTCGCCTCCCCTTTGGAGAGCTTCGCGTCCTCTCCCCGGAGCGAAGTCGGGCCTGTCCCTCCACATGACGAGCCAACGACACACACCCATACCCATAGAAGCATTTAAGAACTCCCCCGGCGATATCGTAGCACCGCATTTTTTTATTCGATATTCCGAGGGGCCGAAATAACCGAACGATAGCTTTAGCATCATCATCATCATCATCATCATCATCATCATCATCATCATCATCATCATCATCATCATCATCATCATCATCATCATAGCTCCTGGTGCCAGGTAACGCTTCCAGGGTGCGGAAGGGTTATCGATTTGCCGGAGGGGGGGGGGTTCTTAAATGCTTCCTGGGGTTAGGGGGATCGGAGAGGGCTATGGGTGCGTGCTGTCGGATACGGGGTCCCCGCTCGAACGGGAGCGTTCCCCGGGGTCCGACAAGCCGCACCCATACCCATAGCCGGTCCTCCTCCAACGACCCCCCTATGGGTATGGGTGCGTGTTGTCCGTTCGGCACTACAGGGGGAATATTCAAAAATAGTCAAAAAATAGTCTGGGGATTTTTTTTGGACTATTTGTGGGCACTTTTGGAATATTTTGTGACTATTTTTTTGGGTTCGCCCAAAATCCCCCTGTAGTGGGACAGGCCCGACTTAACCCTGGAGGTCTTCCCTGGAGGCTCTCTCGCCTTCTTCTGAGGGTTTGCGGCCCCGTGCTCGCACGGCGCTGCCGTGCATCGTGTCGCGGCCGGCCCGGTCCGCTTTCGGCTGCGTGCTGGTGCTGCCCGGTCCGATGCACGCCCCTCGGGGCGATCGAGATTGGTACGGAACGAGTGCGTACGATGCCCAACAGCAGTTCTGGTGCATTTTGAACAGGACTCGCTGTCCGCGCCGCCGCGAACGTTGTTCGGCGACGAGCGAGGGGGGGAATTGAGAAGGAGAAGGCCTTCTCAGAAGGCGGCGGGACTTCTCAGAAGCCCTCGGGCCTTCTGAGAAGTTTTTTTCTGTCTTCGGGGAAGGCTCAGAAAACTTCCTGGATTTTGACAGTCCTTTTTTCGTGGGATGCTTGCAGTGGGAGCTCGCGTCAAATTTCAGACTGGGTCTCGGCATTTTCATGATGGCCCCGTCAGGCCAACCCGAGTCCCCCGTACCCGAGTCTTGCGTGTCCCCGACATGTGACTCTTGTCTGGGGCCACTTTTACTTTCAGTATCGTTTATCCGACCCCCATCCCCATCCCCATCCCCATCCCCATCCCCTTCGAGGCCCCCACCAAATTACCCCCCCAGTTGGGGATGCACCCCTCGAAACCCGGAGGGAACGGCCTGTATCCCCATCGAGGGGGGTAAGTCGGCCAGTGGGGCCCAGGCCACGCCGCTGGGGATGGGGATCGGATAAACGATACTCACTTACGTGGAGCCGAGCCAGGGAGTCCGTCCGGGAGTACCTGGCGTGGAAGAAGAATCCGCTGGTGGGAGTCCGGCGGCCCGTGGAGCCTCAGGTCGAGGAGGAGCAAAAATGCGGGAGCACGATTGCTTGGAGGTTGGAGAGAGGCTCGACTTAATACTCGGGGCCAGGAGCATGTCCACGATACTATGTTGTCTGTGTCCGCCACTTACTGGCAAATGGAGGCCCAAGCGCAGGGCATGTTTTTGCAACATCTGTCACCGGGAGAGCAGACCAGAAAGTTATACATTACGTTGTCCTGTGGCGTTTCTTCGGAACCCCTAGGGACAGGGCCCAGATACCTTAGTGTATGTACGCGCGGTTCCCATATCCACCGCTTCGTTTGGTCGGCCACGGATCCAACGGACTCGACGAAGATTTTGGTTCGGTGTGCAGACGCTCCAGCATCCTACAGGTTGGGAAGCTGGGGCGTCTGGACATCGAGCTCCTTGGCCGACCAGGCAACCTGGATTTTACTTCGAGTCCCTCTCGCGAGGATTTCTTGGATCGGCGCTGGCGCTCCGTGCACCAGGGATGCGGGTGTCCAACTCCGATCCAAGAGGTCCGCGCGAACCTCCGAAGTTTGTGCAAACGCCGGCATTTCTTCTTTAGGAGAAGGATGATAAGCTTCATAAACATAAACTTTTGGCGCTCCCCGCGTTTTTTTTTGGATCTGCGCTGGACCCCCCTCCCTGTCGCGCGGAGCGCGCCGGGGGTCCCAGCGCGGATCCAAAGAAATCCACGCGGAGCGCCAACAGTTTATGTACATGGTGTCTGTTTCTTTTTTATTCGTCCATCAGGGCCCCGGCAAGGAGGCCATCGAGTGGGACGACATGCACCCCGAGTACGAGGTTGACCAGCAAAAGCTAGGGGGTGTGTGGTCCTTTACCCCCACCTGGGTGGCCCATCGGCTTCAACACCCCACTCGGGATAGCGTCGATTCGACGGGTTCCCCAGGGGAGCAGGGACCATCATTCCCTCCTCCTCGTCGTCGTCGTCCTCCTCCTCCTCCCTCCCTTTGCTCCTCCCCCTCCCCCTCCCCCTCCTCCTCCTCCTCCTTCTCCTCCTCCCCTCCTCCTCCTCCTCCTCCTCCTCCTTCTCCTCCTCCTCCTCTCCCTCCTCCTCCTCCTCCTCCTCCTCCTCCTCCTCCTCCTCCTCCTCCATTCCTTTTCCCTCTAAGTAACCTCTCCTTGTCGCACCCCGAGGCCAGTTTTTAGGGCGGGCCGGTCGTTTCGTCTGAGACTTCCTCACCATTTATGCCTTGAAGCTTAAACATTGGCAACCGTTTCACAGATGGAGGGCGGGTCGTTTTCAAAAGTGAGGCTCTCGCATATAGCACAGCGTACACTCGTTTTCAACACTTGCAACTGTTTCACGGATTGAGGGCGACCCGTTTTCAAAATGTGGCTCTCGCCTCAGCGCCGCGCACACCCGTTTTACAAACTTACAAGAGTTTCACGGATCGAGGGCGGTTCTTTTTTAAAGTGTGGCTCTCGCCTTGGCGCCGCGCACACTCGTGTTTTGACTTTGCAAGAGCTTCACGTGTTCCTATGATCAGCGTGCCAGAAATTGTGTTTGGGACGGATTTAGGCGTATGAGGGCGTAACAGTGGGCGCAGCAGTTACGTTGATTCGCGGTGCTGATTTCCCAGGAATGGCGTTCTGGCACGAATCGGGATCGTCAAGACGCAATAGTCAGATTGATCGGTGGCGTTGGGATCCCGAGCACAATGTTTTGGCATGCTTCAGGGTTTACAAAGGTTGTTTTCCAACGAGGCAGCTCTCTCAGTGGAAATGAACCGTTGTAGGGGCTTCTTTCTGAAGAGGGAGCTTGGGTTCTTCCAACATCGTTGAAACTCTTGGGTGTACACTGGTCCTCCTCGTCGTCCTCCTCCTCCTCCTCGTCCTCCTCCTCCCCCTCCTCCTCCTCCCCCTGACGCTGCGGGTCACGCGCGGTCTGTCCGCGAAGCGCCGCGGCGCCCGCGCGGCCGCGCGCGGACGCCACGAACTGCGTGCACGAACTGCGTGCACGTGCACGCGCCGACGACGATCCCTCGAACGCGCACGGGCCGAGCCTCGGCGCGCACCGGCCGACGAGCGAGCGGCGAACGCCGGGGGAGAGGCGAGGAAGCCTCCCGGGCACCCACGAGGAAGGGGGCACCCAAGAGGAGGAAGGGGGGGGGGGGGGCGAGGCCAGCGACAGCCGAGGTCGAGGCGCCGAGGCCAGGCCGGGGGGAAGAGGGAGGAGGAGGCCTCTGGGGCCTGTGAACAAAAAGGGGGGGGGATCGGGAGGCGGAGGCCTCCGGGGGCCTCGGGCTGCGCCCGTCGGGCCCCCGGTGTCAAGGGGAGCACGCCTCCTCCCCTTGTTGGGGCACCGAGAGGGGCGAGTGGCATCCAACTGTGACGGCTCAGGTCGGCATCAACGTCCTATCCTTGGGACCCCATCCCTCAGGGCCCATCTCTGAGCCGTTGACCTGATGTGCTCGCCCTCATCCTTGATGCGAAGCACACCGCCATCTCTTCCCCCCCGTCAGCGGCCGCCGTCAGCCCCCAGCCCTTGTGCCGAGGGGCAGGCGCGCTCACCGCCGAGGGGGGCCTTCATGATGGTGTGGAGCTCCGCGAGCCGGGTGCCGCCGAGCGACTCGAGGTGGTTGCCTCGCTCGGTGGTCCTGCGCCCCTGTTGCGGGCAGCAGCACGAGGCAACGTGCGCCCCGCGGTCCGCACGCCGCCCCTGCTCGCACCGCGGCGCCGCGGCCCTCGTCCTCGGCCCCCCTCGGCCCTCCGCAGGGGGTGCTGGCTCCGAGGGGAGGTGTCACGGCTCCCCGAGGCGCCACGGTTCACTCTCGTCGCCTGACTGCAGTCGGGGCCCTGAAGAAGGAACCCTCTTCGTTGTTCCTTGATTGTTTCACAGCTTGCCTCGGGTTTTCCTCAGGTTTTCGACAGGACATCGAAGTTTAACTTATGGAAAAAAAGGGGCCTCGGTCCTTCTTTAGGGTTCCTAGGTCAACGCCCCGACTGTATCCTCCGAAGGGATGCAGGCTCCAAGATGTGTTCCGGGTGGCGCCCCAGGAAGCGACTGCCTGCGTGCTTCCCGCCGGGTCTTGCGTCCTGTCGTCTGCGAGTCCATTGGTGCTGCGTCACGGCGTTCCCCACCCACCCTTCGGCGCTGTGCGCTGTGGGGTCCGCTCGTGGGCTCGTCTGCTCGCTCTCCACGTGGTAGCGGTCGTTATATGTAGAGTATTCGTTGAGGCCGCCACTCTTCTTTCCGTCTGTGTGGCTGCTTCCGCGTGCTGCCGCCAGGATTCTGATTGTGTCGTCGTCGCCGTCGCTGGTGTTAAGGAAGTGCTTGCTTGTGATGAATAGGTCGATCACGGTGACGAGGTTGTGCCTCTCCAGATGTTGTAGTTCATGTGGGGCGGTTGTCGTCATAGGTCCGATATTTATCAGGCAAACCGTGTCATTAACGATGCACGTGTACATGAGGGAGATGGCGTCTCGTACCTTAGCGTTATCTTCCGTGATGGTCGTATGGCCGTGTCTATTGGCATCTCTTCTACCCCACGGGTGTTGTTCGTTGCGGAGTTGATTGCTGTTGCCTATGCTCGGGGTGGACTTCTTGTAGTAGGTGGAGTCGATTGTACCATTCAGTATGGCGTCGTGGATAGCGTTGTTGGTGTGGTCGGTCTTTCTGTGGTTGTGCTTCTGGCTCGTGTGGTTGGCTACGGCGGGTATGCGTACTCGTCGGTGTTGTAGCTCCGCTTGCTGCTAGATGCCGTTGCCGATGCGCATTGTATCGTCACTGTCGGCATTCTGGTCGGTGATGGGCAGGATCGTAGTCTGGTGTATCCCGTCGTTGCATGGCCCTGTCGTCTCTCCGTCGGTTGTATCGACTCGCGCATGTCGTAGTCGTCGATCGCCTAGTAGGGCGCCTTCCATCTGCCCTCGTCGCACATCTTGCCCTTCGTTTGCTTGCGGTGACAGAGGGGCTGGTGCAGGAATCATCGAGGTGCCTTCGTGCTTCGCGTCTGTACGTGGTGCGAGTGATGGTCCGTGGAGTTGGACGCAAGGGCGTTCTGCGTAATCTTCGGTCGTCTTTTGTTTTTGTTGGTCCGCCGTATGTGCCTCATCTCCTCGGGTATGTCGTTGGCTGCGTCGTCGTCGAGCCGCTTGCTGAACTTCATGGCGAGCGATGCACACTGTCTGCTGGCGCACATGTGCTTGTGCAATCGGTTGACCGTCCAATACTCCCGCACACAGGCCTGGCATGTAGTCCCGTGGATGTAGTTGATTATATGTTCCTGCTGGCTGTGCTTCGCGCGCATGTGCTTTTGGTACGCTGCCTTGCCGTTCAGGATTTGCCCGCATTCGTAACACAGGTACTTGCAATCATGTTGAGGGGCTTCGCTGTCAGGCGTCGGGATGGTGGTGCCGTCGCACATGTCGTTGATGCGTCTTCTCCAGGCAACAGTGGCTGCTTTTTCTTTGTTGAACTCGATGGCTGTCCTGTAGGCATGTGTGGTTATACTTTTGAAGTTGGATAGTTCTTCTTTTGCCATGC
Organism: Prorocentrum cordatum; assembly: GCA_963575745.1. Taxonomy (NCBI): domain Eukaryota; class Dinophyceae; order Prorocentrales; family Prorocentraceae; genus Prorocentrum; species Prorocentrum cordatum. The sequence continues at coordinate 62,235 of CAUYUJ010000779.1, forward strand.
CGATCCATTGGCGTATGTCGTCGTGACTGGGCGTGTTGTGGTGCTTGCTGGTGTACGTCTTGGTGTGGTGGAGGTCGTCTGCAACCGTAGTAGACCATCTGCCGTTGTTCTCGATGTCGTAGTCGAGCCCGTATAATCTCTCGCAACCTTGCCTGTCGTAGTCTTTGTTGGAGTGTCGCGATGCCTGCCCAGCTGATGTTCTCGAGGTTGGTGATCTTCTCCCGCTGAGTTGTCTGATGGTCAATGCCCAATGCCATCCTCGCTGCTGCTGTGTATGCAGTGGCGATCCTGTCCGCGTCTGTCCTTTTTGCAGGTGTCCAGGTTCCTGCATTGTATAGTAGTCGTGGGTATCCAAGGGCATTGAGATAATGTATCTTGGCGGTTTTGGTGATCTTGTCGCGCTTCAAAACCGTCTTTCGGAGTGGTGTGGTAGCCTCCTTTAGAGCAAGTAAACGTGCTGCAGCTTCCTGGGTAAAGTCGTTCCGACCATTCACCATTGCACCCAGGACTTTGAGCGTTCGCGTGATCGTGACTGTCATCCCCATGTCCGTGTATTGTTTCTGGTCGATATGTATTTGTCTCGCAATTATTTTTCCATTCTTGTTGCTGGCGAAGATGGGGAAGATGGACTTGGCAAGATTGATGGGGGGATCCTCGCGATAGTCTCGTTCGTACCAGTATCCCCCACATGGTTTTGACTGTAGTCTCGATCGCGTTGCCGTCGGTGACCGTTGCCATAGCTTTCACGTCGTCGACGAATGATGTTGTCGTCATGTGCTGGACTTCAGGATTGGTGCAGGATGCTGGTGGGCTGTCTGATATTCTTACTGTGGCGTCCGCTTTGATGGCCTCTTCATGATAGTCTTTCGTAACTGCAGACATCAGCGCATTGAATGTGAAGTCGGCTATAGATACTCCTGGTCGTGTTCCTAGCCTTGGTGCTGCGTATTCTGAGTCGCGCTCTGTGAAGAACCACGTGTTGCGGTGGGCTTCGGTCAGCATCGAGAGCATATGCTTGTTGTCTATGTGGGTGCTGACGATGCCGTTGTTGTTAATGAGGGTTTGAATAGCCGGCTGCATGCATTGAGGGATGTCCATGTGGCAGATCAGGTTGTCAATGTCGTCGGTGCTCATCTGCGTATCGTATGCCAAATTCGTGGCTACCTTGTTAAAAGCGGATTTCAAAACAATCATGATCATGATGAGGTTGGTTCCTGCCGCAGCTGCGAGGTTGAAGGTCAGTCGCATTATGGGGTGGTTGTAATCCGTGCTGTAGTGGTTTCGATTTCCCATCTGAGTGCTGAAGAATGGCCCAGGCAACAAGTCCTTCATGCATTGGCGTATGTACCTGTAGTGGTGCTTGATGATGATGTTTGCGAGCGATATCGATCGGTGATTTTGTAGCGTCTCTTCGGCCCCTTTTCCTTTCCAGAAGTGTGTCATTTGCGATCCTTTGTGCGCCACTGCTTCTCGGATGAGCCGTGCAGTCTTTGAAATTAGCGGGCGCATGTGGCGTGCCATCTCTCGTGGCGCCGCGTGGGCAAGGCCGTCGGTAATTTCGTCGGGCCCTGCAGCTCGTCCAGGTCTGCACCGGGCCAATTGTTCTTCAAGCTCGTAGGTGCTGGCGAAGCTGTCGATGCTTCGGGTCGTGTTTTTGTCGCAGATGTCGTCCATGTTGTTGTATCGCTATGATATGTCGGTCTTTGTCATGATGGCTGCAGCTTCTATGTCGCCGAAGTGGTGGACGGCCTCGTTGTGCTTAGCCGCCGCGTCTGTAATAACCTCGCCGTTGCTGTCCACCATCATCGGGAATGTCCGTGTCTTGCGGCGCTTGCGCCCGCCAAATATTAGAAGCTTACGTACTCGTTTCCATTCGCTGTATGGCTCGTTGTTGTGCCTCGCTTCTGCTGCGCGTGTGGCTTGCTGGTAGAGGAACTCGTCGTAGTCGTCGTTGACCATGTGTGATGATTTTTTCCGAGCATCATTGGACCACTCTCGCGCAGAGAATCCGTTGTAGTCGTTTCTGATGTTAGCCCGCTGCGCTTCGATAGCGAGTCGTATAAGTCCATTGTAGTGTTGGTCGCGGTACTTTGTCGGTAAGCTTTTTGTCGGGTGTTCGATTGTGTAGGCTATCCCTTTGGTGATTCTTCTGGTAACCAGGTAGTGCTTTCGTCCATGCTGCGCTGCCTTCCGTAGTAGCTTTGCGAGTCGTCGTCGGTCGATGAGAAACTTGAAGGTTTGGTCGGAAGTATGCTCCTGCATCTTCTTGTGCTGGTTTTTGGGGAATGCTGCGGTGGCTGCTTCCATGATGCTGAGCGGGTAGAAATAGGCGTGCTGGTCAAGGCTGGTATACCAGTCGGGGATCACCGTCGCATCCAGCACCTGCTTGAATTTGTTGATCGCCTCCTCGTCCGTCAGCTTTGTTTTGTCGATCTTTGGGGACAGTTTCCTGTTGGCCCTGGTAGGTATTTGGCAAGCCACTTGTGCAAGCGCAGGAGTGTGATCTTCTCGTGGTTGGTCCGCTTTGGCCTGCTTTTTTATCGTCTCTAGGTCTGGCATCGTCATGCATGCTGTCACAGCTTGATGTAGTTGTTCGCTTAACATGATGTAGTCGATGCGGTGTCCGTGTCCGTGGGCATCTTTCCATGCATGGTGATCTTTGCCGTCTGATCTATGGGTATTGACAATGGGCATGTGCTGACGCTGCCAGTTCGTGTAGCCGCTGTCTATTTTCATCTTGTTGCTGTTGTAGTCCTGCGGATCCAACCCATTGTGATGTCGTAGATCCCACTCGCCCGCTCGCGCCAATGACGATTATGGGCGGGTTAAATTTCGGTACCAGCTCGGTTACTCCCAGAAGTCGTTGCGTTCTTTGGTATTATTTTTCTTGTGCGGAGCATGCGCAACACATGCGATGTGGTCGAAGGCCTTCGCTCGGATCCGCACAATGAGTAGTTGCGGCCTGGCTGCGATGACGTGGAAATCCGATGGTTGAAACATAGCGGCACCGTTGGTGTTATAGCAAATGGCATCGTAATATTGGCCCACAATTTGCATCCGCAGTTGCAGTTGTGGTGTGGACTGCTGATCATGTGGTGCCCGTTGCTGGTAGCTACTCGTCGCTCGTTCATTCCTTCCTGGGTCCCGATAAGGTGTATTCCGCGATACTGTAGCTGACGTCGTATGATCGGCCCCCGCCACTCATTGGTCAGTCTTCCTGCTCTGGTCATCTTTTTCTGGACTGACGGCTCCGCTTCTCTGGCGCTTTCGACGTTGTAGGTCAGGATGTTGATCTTGATCTCCGCTGAGATGTTTGTAGTCTCCGTCGGCGCTATCATGTACTCGGGCTTGGCGTCGCGCTGCGTGTCCTCGAAGATGAGGTTATTGTCTTCCTTAGCTGGGTATGCGTGTCTATCTCGGTTGTTCTTGTCCAGTACTTTTTCCCATTGGTAATATTTGCTGGTGGTGATAGCGAGTTGGAAGCTCCGCGAGATGTTACTGGTGGGCTTGTTCTTCTCGTGCTTCTTCCGCTCGCGCTTTGATAAACAATCAGCTAGTTCGTTCCAGGGCATCCCTTCGTGGCTTGGCACGTGGTGGAGGTCGATGCTGGCGATGGTACTGGCGCAAGCGAATGCAAGCTTGAGGTACATGGCGAGGTCGTTGTCTGCGGTCGAGGTTACCGTACCGTGCATATGTCGATGACCGTCTTGCAGTCTGTAAAGATATTGGTGTGCTGCAATTCGTTGGCCGCAATGATCCACGTGAGTGTCTGTATTACTGCCATGATCTCGCCTGTGGTGTTGGTGTATGCGCTGCTGTTGAGATCCATGTTGTGGCTGTTGCTGACGATGCTGTAGTAAGCGCCCCAGAATGTACGTTCTTCGAACATATGGGCTGACTGCGGAAGTATGAAAGCCCAGGAGCATCTGTCTTTCTTCTTAGTATTGTAAGACGCGTCCGTGTAAAAATTCTTCGTGCTGTGGCCGTTGTTGCCACTGGGGGTCGAGTCGAGGGAGTGCCGCGCTGCGGGGTGCAGGTCGTCGCCGTAGACGTTCTGGTATAGGGTAGGTGCTGGCGTTGCTTGTATCCGTGCCTTCGAGCTGCTGGCGCGGCCACGGTCGCACTTGGTGTCGAACTGTCGGTGGTTGATGCTGTATTGGCGTAGCAGTTGTTGTCGGGATCCTTCTTGGTCGGTTGTTTGTGTTGCTGCGCGGTGAGTGAATTATCGGTTGTTCAGGTTGGACCTTATTCGGTGTAACTCTGAATGGTTGCATGGCTCTGGTTGTGCGCGTGGTCGAGCTACTTGCGTTGTCGTGTGGCTTAACTCCTAGATGTCGTCGCGGCTGTCGGAATGGTAACATTGCGGGTCGTATGTTTTGTGTTGGCTTGTAGTGGTGGTCAGCTCTTTGTCGTGCTAGTACACCGGTGCCCTGGGATGCTGTCAGGACTGCCGGCGTATCGGTGGCGGTTTGTAAAGCGTGCTGTAGATTGTTGGTAGGTTGTGTAACTGCTTGTTGCGTGTGCTGGTTGTCGGCTGTTGGGTCATGTGAACTCCTCATTCGTCGTTGGGATAGTGGGGGTGTCGATCGCTGGGTCGGCGTGCTTATCGTGGGGTCGGTGTGGGGTCGGCTTCTTGCTGGTCGTGGAGTAATGGTGGTAGGCGCACTTGTTTGGCCTCCATGCGCCGACTTCAAATGGGGTTCGTGGCCGTCCCACCTCGCCCCGCTATGGCTAGGGGCCACTGTGCCCCCGGTGGGGGCGAACCCCAGGCCTAGTGCTTGCTTCTGCACTCGGTGGGGTAGGTCGCGTCTGTTCTGTGCTCCGCCTCTTGGGCGTTCGGGTGAGTTCCACCTCCGCCGTGGGGATGGTGGGGGTGGCGATCTAGGGCGGACCGCGGGGGCGCGGGTAGTGGCCGTCCTACCCCCCCCCTGCTGCCCCTCACCATCCCCCCTGGCAGGCGCGGGCAGTACTCGTCCTGCCCCCCCGCCCTTCGAGCCCGTCTCGAAGTTTGATCCGTGTCTCGCCAGGACAGCGTTGACGTGCACGCGTTTTGGTTGGTTGTGGCTGTCAAGTGCGTCATCGTTGTCGTCGTCAGTCAAGTTGTCGTTGACTCCGTCATGCAGGTCGTTGTTTGCACTGCGGTTGTCGTGGGCTGGCTTCGTCGAGTCGGGCCTCGATCTTCGTGACGCGGTCGCACGCCTCGTCGTCGTGGTCGTTGCAATCTGTCCTGTCGATGTGCAGGTCATTGAGGAAAGTCTCCTCGATGTCGTCGAATTCATTTCCAATGAACAGCATGTTGTAGCCTTCATGTTGGTAAATTCAAAAAATGCGGCGTCTCTGAGCCAAAATGGCTAGTCGCCTTGTGTCTGCTGTGTGCAGGAGGTCGGTCGGGTCGCGGTGGACTGTGCACCACTGGTCTCGCTGGCTCCCGCCTCGGTGGTGTTGTGCTTATAAAGCGCACTGTCTTTGAGTAGTGGCGTTGCCGTGCTGGTCGCGGGGATTCCCCGAGATCCAGCTTCGTTTCTTTGGTTGGTTGTCGTGGGGTCGGCTCGACTAGAGGTTCCCGTCCTCGGAGTCGCATGGCCTGGCCCGTGGTCGAGGTGGCCGTGCAAGTAGATTTCCCATTGCTCTTGGCTCTTCCTCGGGAGTCGGATGTTGCTTCACTATCTGTTTAAGGCTTTTACTTTTTTTGCTTCGCGTGTATGCTAGTGGTTGGTCGAGTTGGTTGTGCCGGCATCGGGGGGTTGAGGTCAGTTGTCCCCAAAGCGTGCACCTCAATGTCGTCCCGAGTGTTATTTCTCCCGAGTGGAGAGGTTGGTGGGGCCGTCGGGCTGTCTGCTGTCACCGCACGGGTCGATCGGCATCGGTCCTCAGGCTGGATGCTAGTGTCGAGATTGCTCTCAGGCGTATTCCCTGTGGTCCTTTGGATACGACCGCAGGCTCTGCTTGCTGGTATAGTAGTCGGACTCCCCGTCTGGGCCAGCAGCCCCCCATCGGGTTCACTCCTACTCAGTCTTTTTGGCGACGTTGGATCGTCAGACCCATCGTGGTTGTCGATTGGTATCGGCAGTCGGTCTGTTGGGTAAGTGAATCCATCTCCTGCGTCGTGTATGCGCACCTTGCGCGTTGGTCGTTCGCGCGAGCTGCTGCGTCTGAGAGCTGACTTGGCTCTTGTCGGCGGAGCTGACTGTGCTCTGTCGGGTGTTCCGAGGTGAAGGCGCGGTGGAGGCTCGATAGGCTGCAAGGGAACTGTCGACGTGATGCTGTCGATGGTCATCCGTCGTGGTGTTGTTGGTGCCTCGCTCTCGTCGTCTCGGCTGATGTCTATCAATATGGTCGTAGTGGGTTGTCGATTCGATTGGATGTCGTCTTCGTTGATCTCGGGTGGTGCTGATAGTGCCCGTACTTGTGGGAAAACGGATTTCCTTGGATCGAAGTCTGGGGTTGGTTGTTCGGCAGGTGGCGTCGGACTTACTGGTGGCGTCGGGGTCAGCATTGCATCCGCGTAGTCTATGTTGTCTCGGAGGTCGTCGTCGTGGTCGAGGTTTGGTATGGGCGTATTCTGACTGTCGTTCGTTCGTGGCGTGTCAAGACTGATAAGTGCTTCTTCTGGGTGCAATGTTGGCGGAGTTGGGGTACAATATGCTGATGTTGGGTCGGTTGATGGTGGAAGTGGTGGTGCTTGTTCTGCTGGTGGTCGCGGTGCAAAGCCAAGCTGAGTGAGGCTGAAGACGCTGTCTGGCGTGCTGCGCGTTGCACCTGCGTTCTTGCTCTCGCTGTCGGCGCTGCTTTTCCATTCCTCTCTGTGCGGGCTGATGTCGGAGCGTGGCTGGTGATCCCGCACGACATGATGGAATGTAGCGCGCTCTCCATCTTCTCGTCGATTCTCTGCTGCTCGATGTCTGCCAGAAATCGTCGTCGCGTTTCTGCTTCGATGCCCCTGCCAATCTCGAGCTCCATTTCGCCGATGCTCTCCGCTTCAATTTCTTTTTTTTGATCAGCTCTTTCTTTAGCGCCTGTTCGAGAGCTCGGTCTTGGTAATCATGCTGTGCACTTTCCTCCGAAACGATGGCCTGTTGTTGACGTAGTTCTTCGTGAAATCGCAGCCTGAGCTCGTGTACTTTAAGTTGCTGTCGTTGTTCATGTTGTAGTGCTTCTTCCTGTGTGCGTTGGTGGTAAGCTCTGCGCTGCTCTTCGTGCTCGTCTTGGTTTCGCTCCGCAGCGTGCTCTTCTTTGTTGGCGTATTGCTGCGATTGCCGTACCATCACCTGCCAAGTAGTCTGCTCGTTTCGCAGCCACTCTTGTGATTGGTATTGTGCTCGCTCATTCTCCTGTTGTAGTACGCGTTCATATTCTGCCATCTTGTGTATCGACTCCCACGTTGCGATCTGAGCGTCCTGCGCGTTGATCTTCTAGTGGTTGAGACGGTCTTCTGCTTGGACTATCTGTTGACGTAGTAGCTGTTGTTCATGCTGCAACTGTCCGTGCTGCTGATGAAGGGCTCGATCTGCAGCTGTTCTTCACGTCTTGCTTGTATATCCTTCTACTTCAGGTCGTGCTCTCTGGCGATCTTGGATTGCATCTCCCCGAAGTGGATGAGCGCCTCCTCCTGCAGCTTCGCCTTGTGGTGCTTTTATTCTCTCTGTATAGTTCACGTTGCTTCTCGAGCTTCTCCGTGTACTCATTCTGTAACTTCCAGGCCATGTCTGCGAGCTGCCTTTCGTGTTGTCTTTTATCCATGTTCTTTTGCTTGATGCTTTGCTCTTCTTCATTATGCTTGCGCCTGGCCTCCACGGCAACAGCTTTCGCTTCCTCGATTTCTTGTCCCGCCTTTGCGTGCTGCTCCATGCTCTGCCGTTCGAAGTATTCCTCCTGTCTCTTCAGGGCCTTCGTCGTGCTGTCGAGAGTCTTCGCGGCCATCTCCGTCTTCAGCTCCCTGTACTCGTGTTTCATGGCCTGGATCTCTTCATTACCCTTCTGGCTACGCTGCTCGTCCTTACGGATGTTAGCGTTGCGCTCGCTGTGGAAGAAATAGAGGTGGCGCTGGTGTTGGACGTACTCTTCTTGCTGCAGGTCCAGACGCTTGTTGAGTTCCTCGATCATCTTTGTCACATGTTGTCCATCGTCAGCTTGGGCGCGTTGTGCTTTCTGTCCTTGCCGTCGTGGGTGTGGTGTTTTCTCGCGCGTCTTCTTGTCGCCCCTGCTTTCGTCCGATGTATCTTCTCCGTCTCCTTCACAGCTTGAGCTTTCAGCTCCTGCTTCTAATCGTTCGTGAATACCTCGCTGACCTTTTGCGTCCGTGATTAGAGCCTTGATCTTGATTGCGTCAGCGTCGGACTTTTCCAGTTGTTCGTTCCATTCTTTGACTTTTTTCTGCGATTGCTCTCCTGTTTTTGTTGACTACGTCCGGGTCCTCTCTGTAGATCTTGATCCTCCCATTCGTTTCGATCGTGAGGTTGATAATACATTCTGTAATCTCCAATTCATCGATGGGTCGTCCTGCGCCCACTCTTGCTTGACGAGCTCCAGCGAGCTGATCAGCAAGCCGTCCGAGTCGTGCCGCCTTGGAGTGCTTCCACATACGGCGGATCTCCGTCTCATGCGGGGGGTAGGAGAAGGCCTCGTGATTGACCGTCCTCACCTCAGTACTCGGGATGAACTCGTCGATGAGGTCCTGCTGCTTTTTCGTGTAGACGAAATCCTGCATCTGAATCGTCTGTGTAGTATCTTGCTGGCTAATTCTGCTGGGGTCGTGGCGCCGTCTGGATACAGACCTGGCCTGATTCTTCTTCTTCTTCTTCTTCTGGTTGTAGTTCTTGTGGTAAGTGTTGTACGGGTTCTGGCTATCGTTGTTGTGCTGGTCGTGCCATTGTGGAGCCCTTGCCGATGACCTTCCTCGCGATGGCCTTCTCCATGGCCATGGCTGAGCTCCGACTGGTGGTCCCACTGTCGTCGTGCTGTCAGTCTGGCTGTTGACGGTGCCTGTCCGGCGTCCCTGCTGCGCCATCTCGTCCTGCTGGCAGCACTGTTGCTGCTGGTTGCGCTGGTGCTTTTGGGCGGAGTGGTGGCCGTTGAGGACGTTCGTCGCCTCCGCCACCCTGAGCAATGTCCGCGCTGACGCTCGGCGGGCGCGCTCCCGCCTATGCCAGGCGGGCTCCTGGGGCGTCGGGCCCCTCCCAGGCGCGCCTGCGGCGCGCGGCAGCGGAGGAGCAGCGGGCAGGGCGCGGCTGCGGCGGCGGCGGATGGCCGACCCGCCGCGGCGCGCGAGCCCGGCCCCGCGGGCGGCCGATCAGATCTGGCGTGAGCCGATCGGCCCCAGGGCGCGCCGATCGACCCCGAACGGATGATGGGTCACGGCCCAGGCCCGGAAGAGGCCAAATGGGCTTCCCTTCCCCCTCCTCCTCCTCCTTCTCCTCCTCCTCCTCCTGCTCCTCCGTTGTGGCTGGTTGGCGAGGACCAGCTGCGGGACCCGAGGTTCATCAGGGAGGAGGAGGAGCGGTTCGCCGCGTACATCCGCCAACAGAGGGTGGCCAACAGAGCAGCTGTACTTGGGGCGCGCCTCCCCAAGTACCGCTCGAAGGAGGACAACTCCGAGCTCAAGAAGCACTTCGCGAAGGCGATGAACATGCCGTCGGACGACCGCCTCATGCCGGGCGGGTACAACAAGCCAAAGGGATTCAGAGGCATGTACACAAAGGGGAAGCAATAGTCCTAATATACATGAATGTTCGAAGGTCCACGCGGGCTTCTCGGATTTGCACTGGACCCCCCTGCGGTGCCTCCAGCGCCGCCGCTGGCGCGATCCGCACGCTGGCGAGGGTAGGGGGCTACGTGCGAACCCTACCCCTATTCCCCACGATTTCTGAGGGGGAGGGTGGGGTTCACTTTATTCGGGAGCTCCCGAACGCAGTGAACCCCACCCTCCCCCTCAGAAGTCGTGGGGGGTAGGGGTAGGGTTCGCATGTGGCCCCCTAGAGGGGGTCCCAGCGCCGATCCAAGAAATCCGCGCGTACAGTGAGCGGCTTGAGTAAGGAACACTTGCTTTTCAAAAGGGGCTCGGTCGTTCCTTAGATTTTACATGCGTTATTTAGAGTTCCTTGTGCGTTATTTGTTGTTTATCGTTCCTTATGCGTCATTCCTTGGGATAAAAAAGGGGCTTCGTTCCTTATTTATCGTTCCTTAGGTCAGGCCGATGACTGTACCCTCGAACGTTTAGTCTCGTGCTGTCTGCTCTTCCCTCGAGCACCCTGCCGGGAGCTGCTCTGAGCGCGCGGCCGGGCCTCTCCAGGCGCAGTGGGCCGAGGTCCGGGCGCTCCGTGGCGGGCGGGCAGCAAACGGGGGGGGGGATCGAGGATTGCAGGAAGGCGGGTCTAAAGTTGTGGAAGTCGATTAATGGAGAGGAAGCATTCAAACGACGCGAAGATCGGGACAGAATCGGATCGGGATAACTCGAAATCTCTGAGAATCGGCGGGTTTGGAGGATGTATTGGGCGCCGCGGCCGCTCCAGAGCGTTCCGGAACGCTCTGAGAGCGCCCCGGAACGCTCTGGAGCGATTTATCCCGATCCTAGCCCTGTTTTAAATGGAGAGGGAGCATGTTGCCAAGTAGTTTCCAGATGTCTAGAAAATGTGTTAACATTGTTTAGAGCATGTGAAAAACATGTTGTCGTCATCTCCAGGACATTTTCCGACATGCTGAGCACATTTTCAGTTCGATGAAAGGACTGTTAGGATGTCCATTGGCGTGGCATCCACAATACTAGAGGGGCCCTTTACGGTCCCTAAGTTGCGGCCGCGGGCCCGAAATGTGCTGGGAAGGTGCACGTTTCTTCCCCGCCCCGCGCGCATTTCCGCTTCGTGAACCTACGCCCGAGAGTGGCAGGGGGCAGAGGGAGGCAGGCGTGTAGCAGGGGAGGGCAGAGAGGGAGGCAGGGGCAGCTTGACTCTCTCTTGGTCGTGCCGTGAAGTAGCCGAAGGAGTCGCGGACTGCGCGGTGGCATCGCAAAAAACAGGCGGGGATCCCGGAGCCGAATATAAGGACGATAACCGTTGGGATCCCCTTTTGCTCTCACTCTCTCTCTCTCTCTTTCCCTCTCTAGTCCCCAGTTTTTTCCCTCCCCCTCTTTCTCTCTCTCTTTCATCTCGGCTCGAGTGTCCCTCGCGGCACTGAACCTTAGGGATGCCACTTGTGAGCGGCGCGTAAGGTCGCGCGTAAGCGCGGTGTGCCACGCTGGCGGCCCGCGTAAGCCGCGGCGGAAGGTTGGTATGTCTTCTCGCGGAAGCCATTTTCTCTTCGTTGCTCAATTGAGCTCGGTTTATGTAGACAGCGTGTTTTCGGATAATCACTTTGCGGGGCACGCTGGGGTAATCAATGCCCTTCAGTTATTGAGCAGCCTGGTGGCCGCATGTGCCGGTTCAGTTCGCATGCGTAGGCATCGCATCTCCAAAGCACAGGCGGGAAGTAGCCTCAGGCACGTCCGTGACAAGTGACCAGTGCCAGCGAAGTCGCAGCCCAGGGTCTGGCTCTCACCCGTCAGCCGCTTGCTGGAAACGCGACCACGCGGTGAGCCCGACCCGCTTGCGACCCGAGCTGGAGCCAAAGCCGCTGCTGTTCCTGACCTCTGCATTCGCCTTGGCCCTTGCGGGCTCTCTTGACCTTGGCCTCCGTCCGCAGTAGGGCGACTGCGTCCTGGATTCTCTTCCTGCCGTCGTCGCCTGCGGCGCCGCTGCGCAGGCCGCCAGGGTCCTCGAGCTCCAGAAGGCCCGCGAAGTCGGTTCCCTCCGTGCCAACTTCATGAGCAGGCTGGGCCTCGCCACCAGGAGCCGCTGCAGCAGGCGCCGCATGTGCTTCAGCGGCGCGAGCGGCCGCGGAAGCAGCCGAGGTACCTGAGCTGGCCGCCGCCGTCTTGACCAGCTCGTCGAGGATGCCGTTGAATGCCTGGATGACCTTGGACCATCTTGCCCTCCGTGGGAATGTTCTCGACCTTGGTCTTGATGTGGCGCAGAGAGTCCTCCTCCACCGTGGAACAGTACACTCTGGCTGCTGTTTTCTTGGCCTCCTAGTTCTCCTTCTTGTGGGTGTCCAGGTCGGACTTTGCGGCAGCCAATTCCTGCAGACCTTTGCGACTCTGCGGGACCATCCTGTCGTACTTGCTTCTTGCCGAAGTAACCGCCTTCGCCGCTTGGTCCGCTGCGACAGGTAACTTACGTTCCTCACTGCCGAAGCTTCCCAGCAGCTTTGGCTCTACGAGCGGCGTCGATCTTGTTCCTGCTGCTGCGGCTGAGGTCAGGCTTGGCCTTCTCGTACTCGGCGGGCTCCATGGAGACGTACACAGCGACGCGCTCAGCCGATAGCGTGGTGCCCACGCCCTTACCGTTGGCTTTGCCGCCGCCCTTGGGGTCGCCCGTGCTGCTGGCCGCATCACCTCCGTCAGACCAGGTGTGAAAGTGTTTCCAGCTGCCGTTCGCCCACGTGTCACGTGCCGTGCGTTCAGGACCGACAGGCACCTGCGTCCGCCCCTTTCCACGGCGTCCGTAGTGTACGCACCTGCGCAAACGTTCGGGCGTGAAGTTATCACACTCCTTGTGCTGCCAGCAGGAAATTGCCGTCCCTGCAAGAGCACAGAAGAGTACGAGAAGGGTTCGGCTCCACCAGGAGCTCACCGAGATTTTTTGGGGGCGAGCCGTGGACCAGCGGTTTCCACGTGTCCAACTGTAAAACGCATAGTCTTGAGCCAACATGTCTACGGAGTAGGTTGTGCAATTTTTGTGGTGCAATATAGGTGGTGCAGCACATGTGGTGTACATTCTGTGTTGCGTAAGCTGTGTGGAGCAATGTATGTTCCGCGGTATATGTTGTGCAATCTATGGGGTGCGAACTATGTGGTGCAGTCAAAGTCGCGCAGTACAGATTGTCCAGTATAGGCGGTGCAACCTTTGCGGTACAACCTATGCGGTGCAACCAATCACTTGCTCAACTTGAAGCTGTCCTCTCCACTGCTCGCGCAAACATCCCACCCTCCCACCCGCAACTTGGTTTGCAAAACTTCTTAAGACCGACTACGACGACACCGACGACAACGACGACGACGACACCGACGACGTCTCCGACGACTTCGACGCCGACGCCGACGACGACGACGCCGACGCCGACGACGAAGACGACGACGAGGGAGGAGGAGGACGACGACGGCGACAACGACGACAACGACGACAACGACGAGGGAGGAGGGAGGACGGCGACGACGCGAACGACGACGAAGGAGGAAGGACGGCGACGCCGACGACGACAACGACGAGGGAGGAGGGAAGACGACGACGACAACGACGACGACGACGGTGACGAAATAGAACCGACGACGAGACGCCGACGACGGACGACGACGACGACGACGTGGGAGGAGGAGGACGGACGACCACGGCGACAACGACGACGGAAACGACCACGACGCCAAAGAGGACGACGACGACGAACACGAGAACAGACAGAGGACGACGTAGGCGACGACGACGACGACGACGCGGGAGGAGGGAGGACGGCGACGACGACGACGACGCAAGAGCGCGCGCGCACGCTTTTGTTGAAAATCCGTGTTGCGAAACCTTAGGTTTTTGTAGGTTTTTTGGACGCACGATTTTGACATCCTTCCGAAGCCGATGGGTTTTGAAGGTTTTCGGCATACGCCCGCGACGACGCGCGCGTCTACACTTCGTCTTATTTTTTGCCGAGGATTCTCGCGACGGCACACGCGCAAGGGCGTTCGACAGATTTCGACATGCGCGCGCGCGAAGCCCGTTTGGTAGCATCTTGTGAAGATCTTGAAAAACCTATGGTTTTCCTAAGATTTCGCAAGAGCTCGCGCGGAAGTTTTTTTCGCAAATCAGTGTTGCGAAACCCTGTGTTCTTGAATGTTTTTTTTTGGAAACTCGATTGCGAAATCCTTCCGGCACCGAAGGTTTTTGAAGGATTCCGGCATGCGCGCGCGACGACGCGCGCGTGTGCACTTCGTCCCGTTTTTTTTGCAAGGGATTCGTGAAGAAGTGTTATGTTATAACAAACAATGTCACCGCATGATTTTTTTACAAGGGAACCTCAGGGGGGGAACCCGGCCTGCCTGGCATGGTATGGTTTCATTTTTAGGATGGGCGAGTGGTCAGAATCATTATTTGATTTACATACCCGAAAGGGGAACGGATAAGTCCAGGGGGGGTAGAGTCTATTCTCCTTTTAGAAAGGAGAATCTATCTGGTGCGAAGGCTATGGGTTGTAACCTGCGTGGTGCAATTTATGTGGTGCAAGGTGTGTTGCACAGCCTAGGTGGTGCAATCTATGTGGTGCATTGGTTTTAGCAAGCGAGTTGACACATCCCGTGCTCTTGCAATCATCCCACCCACCCACCCGCAACTTGGTTTGCAAAACCCACAAGGTGGCGATTGCGATGCATGCTCGGCGTTGGCTGGTGCGTCTCTGCGGCCGCGCCAACCGCGCAGCGGCCAGCTGGTCTGGCGCGACCGACGCGGCCGCGGTGGCGCTGATCGTTGGGCACATACCAGCTGGCACTTCATTGCGAGTCGGCGACTTGGGCGGGCGCAGTATCATTGCAACGTCGACAACGGTAGGCGTAACGGCGAGTCCCAACGTCTTCGACGACGACGACAACGACGACGACAACACCGACGACGACGACGACGCCGACGCTGACGACGACGACGACGATGACAACGCCGACGACGACGCCGCCGGCGACGACGATGACGCCAACTACGACGACGGCGACGACGACGGCGACGACGAAGACGACGACGACGACGACGTCGCCAACGAAGACGACGACGAGGGAGGAGGGAGGACGACGGCGACGACGACAACGACTGGGGAGGAGGGAAGACGACGACGACGACGACGGCGACGAAATAGGAGGGACAACGACGAAACGCCGACGAAGACGACGAGGGAGGAAGGACGACCACGGCGACAACGACGACGGAAACGACGACGCCAAGACGACGCCAAGACGACGAGGAAAGACAGCGGACGATGACGGCGACAACGACGACGACGACGACGACGACGACGACGAGGGAGGAGGGAGGACGGCGACGACGACGACGACGCAAGAGCGCGCGCGCACGCTTTTGTTGAAAATCCGTGTTGCGAAACCTTGTGTTTTTGTACTTTGTGTGGACACCCGATTTTGAAATCCTTCCGAAACCGGTGGTTTTTGAAGGATTCTGGCATGTGCGCGCGACGACGCGCGGGCCTGCACTTTGTCTCGTTTTCTGCAGAGGATTCTCGCGACGGCACGCGCGCAAGGGCGTTCGAAAGATGTCGACATGCGCGCGCGCGCGAAGCCCGTTCCGTTTTTTTTTTTTTTTTTTTTTTTTTTTTTTTTTTTTTTTTTTTTTTTTTTTTTCCCCCCCCCTTCTTTTTTTGTTATATGAATAGTATAAAAAATCTTCAACACCGATGGTTCTCGTAAGATTTCGCAAGGGCTCGCGCGTAAGCTGTTCTAGCACACCAGTGCTGCGAAACCATGCGTTTTTGTATGTTGTTTGGAAACTCGATTTTGCAATCCTTCCGAAACCAATGGTTTTTGGAGGATTTCGGCATGCGCGCGCGACGACGCGCGCGCGTGTGCACATCGTCTGATGTTTTACATTGGATTCTTGAACAACTTGTAATTTTTGACTGACGAGAGCGCGCGCGTAATTTTTTTGCAGAGGATCGCGGTGGGGGGGCGATGCCGGTCTGGCTGGGATAATATAAATTCCCAGTTCGGATGGACGACGGGGCAGAATCATATGTAAATTGCAATACGGAAAAGTTGGCCCGTTAACTCTGGGTGGGGTGGGTTAGAGTTTATTCTTTCTTTAGGAAGGAGAACTCATTTGCCGAGCTTGAAATTGTTAACTCCACTGCTCGCGCAACCATCCCACCCACCCACCCGCGATGTGGTTTGCAAAACCCATGCGGGAGCGATGACTGCTGTGTGTTGGCTGGTGCATCTCTGTAGCCGCGCTAGCCCGCGCGTGCTCGCGTGTGCAGCGGCCAGCTAGTTTGGCGCGACCGACGCGAACGCGGTGGCGCGACCGCTCGGCAGATTCCAGCGGGCACTTCAGTGCGAGTCGGCGACTTGGGCGGGCGCGGTATCATGGCAACGTCGACAACGGTAGACACGATGATGATAGCAGCGATGCTGGTGACGATGCTGACAGCGACGACGGGGCAGCCAGTGACGGCGCCGATGCTGATCACGCCGACGACGATGACGGCGTCTTCGCGTCGGTGATGAAGGTTTTGGAAGGAGTTCGAAATGCGCGCGCGGCAGACGCGCGATAGTTGCCTGCGTGGTATTCTTTGACACGGGTCGTGCCACCCCAGCACGCGCGCAAAGGGCGTCAAATGATATCGACATGCGCGCGCGCGAAGCCCGCATTGCCGTAACATGGTAAAACAACGCATGGTTTTCTTAAGAAATCGCAAGAGAACGCGCGCAAGTTTTTTTGGAAACCAGTGTTGCGAAGTCTTGCGTTTTTATATATATATATATATATATATATATGTTTTCGACAATGAATGTTGGAATCCCGCCGAAACGTTAGGTTTTTGAATGATTTTGGCATGCGCGCGCGACGACGCGCGCGTGTGCACTTCGTCCTGTTTTTGAAGGGCTTCTTGAACACGGAGGATTTTGGATAAACGGGTGCGCGCGCATCGTATTTGTTGGCAGAGCATGGCGGGGGGGGGCGATGCCGGTTTGGCTGGGATAGTATGAGTTCACAGTTCGGATGGACGGCGGGGCAGAATCATATGACATTTGCAATGTGGAAAAGGTGATTCTTTAACTCCGGGGGGGGAGGGTGATAGAATTGTTCTGTAAGCACAATGTTAGGCGGCGCGCAATGTATTTGGTGCAATTGACTACCCTGCACCGCGCTTGGCCACCTCCACTGCTCGCGCAAACATCCCACCCACCCACCCGCAACTTGGTGCGCAAAACCTCTTAAGACCGTGACGGCGGGTACCACATGGCACTTGGCAACGACAGCGACGCCGACGACGACAGCGACAACGGCGACGACGCCGCCGCCGACAACGACTACGACGAGACCGACGACGCCCCCAACGACCTCGACGACGCCGACAACGACGACGACGACGACACCGACGACGACGACGACGCCGACGCCGACGACGACGACGATGATGACAACGACGACGACGATGACGACGCCGACGACGACGACAACGACGACACCGACGACGACGACGTCAACAACGCCGACGACGACGACGACGACGACGGCGGCGACGACGCCGACGCCGACGACGACGACGAGGACGACGACGACGCTGACGCCGACGACGACGACGAAGACGACGACGACCACGTCGCCAACGAAGACGACGACGAAGGAGGAGGGAGGACGACGACGGCGACAACGACGACAACGACGACAACGACGACAACGACGAGGGAGGGGTCAGGACTGCGACGACGCGAACGACGAAGAAGGAGGAAGGACGGCGACGCCGACGACGACAACGACGAGGGAGGAGGGAAGACGACGACGACGACGACGACGACGGCGACGAAATAGGGGGGACGTCGACGAGACGCCGACGACGGACGACGACGACGACGAGGGAGGAGGAGGAAGGTCGACCACGGCGACAACGACGACGGAAACGACCACGACGCCAAAGAGGACGACGACGGCGAACACGAGGAAAGACAGATGACGACGTAGGCGACGACGACGACGCAGGAGGAGGGAGGACTGCGACGACGACGACGACGCAAGAGCGCGCGCGCACGCTTTTGTTGAAAATCCGTGTTGCGAAACCTGGTGGTTTTGTAGGTTTTTTGGGGACACGATTTTGAAATCCTTCCGAAACCGATGGGTTTTGAAGGATTTCGGCGTACGCGCGCGACGACGCGCGCGTCTGCACTTCGTCGCATTTTTTGCAGAGGGTTCTCGCGACGGCACACTCGCAAGGGCGTTCGACAGATTTCGACATGCGCGCGCGAAGCCCGTTTGGTAGCATTTTGCGAACATCTGGATAAATCTATGGTTTTCTTAGCATGTCGCAAGAGCTCGCGCGTAAGCTTTTTTAGCAAATCGGTGTTGCGAAACCCTTTTTTTTTGTATGTGTGTGTGTGTTTTGGAAACTCGATTGCGAAATCCTTCCGGCACCGAAGGTTTTCGAAGGATTTCGGCATGCGCGCGCGACGACGCGCGCGTGTGCACTTCGTTTTTTTGTTTGGTTGGAAGGGATTCGTGAAACAGTCTTATGCTGGAACAAAAAATATCCCCGCGTATTGTTTGTTACAAGGGAACCTCAGGGTGGCCGATCCCAGCCCCCCTGGGATAGTGTAAATTAATTTTTAGGATGGACATATGGTCATATCATATATGATTTACATAACCGAAAGGGGGGCCGATAACACCCGGGGGGGGGGTAGAGTCTATTCTTTTTTGTTAGACAGGAGAATTGACGCGGTGCGCTCTATGTTGTGCAATCCACTGTGCTGAATTTGACGTCGTCATCTCCATTGCTCGCGCAAACATCCCACCCTCCCACCCGCAACCTGTCTGGCAAAACTCGTGGTGCGGGGGGCGGCGGCGCCGCCGATGACGACATCGATGGTGACATCCTCGCTGCCGATGCTCGTCGCCGTGAGTCGATGATGAAAGGTGAGCATACCGACGGTACTCTGACGTGCGCGATGACAAGATGACGTCGGCAACGTCTGCGACAATTGCGAATGTGGCACCAGCGACGACGATGTTCAAGGGTGCGACGGCCCGAACGATAACGGCGCCAATGATGGCAACCACGTTGATGATGCTGATGTCCATCTGTCGATGAGGCAGGTGATCGCGGTGATGCTGACAAGGTTGAAAAGGGGGGTCCGCGCGCGCGGAGGTTCGACAAATCCGTCAGACTGATCATGCGCGCGCGGCGGTGCGCGCGTGTGGCCCGCGATGTGTTTTTTGCAAGGGATTCGCGCCCTCGGCGCATGACAGGAGTATCGCGGGTGCGCCGCGCGGTGACGCGAATTCGCTGGATTTCGCAGAGTTCATAAGAACCCCATGGTATTCATGAGCGCGCGGGCAGGACATTTGCGCAGCTTTTGTTGCAAAGCCTTTGTCGTTTTTTTTTTTTGGGGGGGCTTTATGTTGAAATGCTTGCAAACGCGTGGTGTTTGGTAAGATTTGGACATGAGCGCGCGCGTGATGACTTTTTTCCTTTGCAACGGGTTATTTAAACTTGCTTTCTTGAGATGAAGGAGTGTGCGCGCGTAGTGCAATTTGACCGGGGTGGCGGGGGAGGGGGCGATGCTGGCCAGGCTGGGATAGTATGAATTTATATTTAGGATGGACGAGTGCAGCATAAACATGAAATTGCAATGCCCCAGGGGGGTGTTAACTCCGGGGGATCGGGGGGGGGGGGGGGTAGAGTCTATATTCTTTTTGTAGAAAGGCACATCAATGTGGTACAGTCTATGTGCTATGATCATATGATCAATCTATGTGGTGAGATATTGTTTGACTGTCTTGATGCTGTCCTCTCCAGTGCTCGTGCAAACATCCCGCCCTCCCACGCGCAACTTGGTCGCAAGACCTCTTAAGACTGTGGCGGCACGTGCCGCGTGGCACGTGGCAGCGACGCCGACGCCGACGACGACAGCGACGACGACGCCGACGACGACTACGACGACATCGGCGACGACTCCGACGACGACGATTTCGACGACGACGACGACACTGACGACGACACTGGCGACGACGACGCCGACAAAAACGACGACGACGCCGACGACGCCGACGACGACGACGCCGACGACGACGACGACGCCGACGACGGCGACGACGTCGCCGACGACACCGACGACTTCGACGACGACGACTTCGACGACGACGACGAAATAGGAGGGACGACGACGAGACGCCGACGACGGACGACGACGACGACGACGAGGGATGAGGAAGGACGACCACGGCGACAACGATGACGGAGACGACGACGACGCCAAAGAGGACGACGACGGCGACGACGAGGAAAAACAGGCTGATCACGCCGACGACGATGACGGCGTCTTCGCGTCGGTGATGAAAGTTTTCGCAGGAATTCGAAATGCGCGCGCAGCAGAAGCGCGAGCGTGGCTCGCATGGTGTTATTTGACACGGATCGTGCCACCCCAGCGCGCGCTCAAGGGCGTTCGAACCATTTCGGCACGCGCGCGAGTCAAACCCCGAAGCCTATTTGGTAGCATTGTATGACACTGCTGAACGACGTATGGTTTCGTTTAAGGATTCGCGCGATCACGCGCGCATTTTTCTATGTATGTATGTATGTATGTATGTATGTATGTATATCTGTATGTATAAACACACACACATATATATATATATATATATATATATATGTATTTGTATGTATGTATGTATGTATGTATGTATGTAGAATATGACAAGATATACAATCCGTGTTGCGCAACCCTGTGTTTTTATATGTGTTTGGACACTAAATTTTGAAATCCTTCCGAATCCGCGGGTTTTTGAAGGATATCGGCGTGCGTGCGCGACGACGCGCGCGTGTGCACTTCGCTTCGTTTTTTTGCACGGGATTCTCGCGACGGCACGCGCGCAAAGGCGTTCGAACGATTTCGGCACGCGCCCGCGAAGCCTGTTTGGTAGCATTTTGTGAACACGTTAAAAAACCGGCGGTTTTCTTCAGAATTCGCAAGAGCACGCGCGCATTTATTTTTGGTTTATTAAGTTACAAAGCAGATCCGTGTTGCGAAACCTTTTTTTTAGTCTTCTTCTTTTTCCCTACCTAGGCTCTGCCTAGAAGGGTTCTTACTCTCTTAGCTGAAAGGGGCCGGGCAGTGCAACACGCCCCGGGCGGTTCCCCCAGTCCCCTGGGAACGGTTCCCCCCAGTCCCCTGGGAGCTTTAGCTTTAGCTTTAGCTTTAGCTTAGCTTTAGCTTAGCTTTAGCTTAGCTGTAGCTTAGTTTTAGCTTAGCGTTTCGCTTAGCTTTTCGCTTAGCGTTTAGCTTAGCTTTAGCTTAGCTTTAGCTTAGATTTAGCTTAGCTTGAGCTTAGCTGTAGCTTAGCTTTAGCTTAGCTTTAGCTTAGCTTTAGCTTAGCTTTAGCTTAGCTTTAGCTTAGCTTTAGCTTTGCTGTAGCTTAGCTTTAGCTTAGCTGTTGCTCAGCTTTAGCTTAGCTTTAGCTTAGCTTTAGCTTAGCTTTAGTTTAGCTTTAGCTTAACTTTAGCTTAGCTGTGGCTTAGCTTTAGCTTAGCTTTAGCTTAGCTTTAGTTTAGCTTTAGCTTAGCGTTACTGTTACTACTAATGCTGCTTTCCTAGGGGTTCCAACTCCTAGGTAGGGTCGCACTGGGATAGTTGTAGGACGCTCGGTTTTGACATCCGTCCGAAACCGGGGGTTTTTGAAGGATTTCGGCATGCGCGCGCAACATCGCGCGCGTGTGCACTCCGTCTCATTTTTTGCAAGGGGTCTTGCACACTTCTGACTTTTACCAAACGAGTGTGCGCGCATAGTAGTTATTTGCACCTCTGGTATCGTGTGAGTTCATATTTCGGATGGACGGCGGGGCAGAATCATATGTAAATTGCAATACGAAGCTGTGGATCCTTAAGTCCGGAGGGTGGTATCACCCATTAGAAAAGAGAATCTACGTGGTAGAATATATTCGGCACTCCATGCGCAATGAAAACCCGTGTGAATGCCGAGCGACGCAACGGAGTGCAAATTAGCGCAGGTCCAGGCGACGGGCGGCGACAATGCGGCGACGGGGCAGCGACGCCGACCACATATCCGCAAGACCGACGGGCAGGCCCAGACGGCGGGCGGCGACGGGGCGGCGACGGGGCGTCGACGGCGACCACACAGCCGCCAGACCGACGGGCAGGCCCAGACGACGGGCGGCGACGGGGCGGCGACGGCGACCGCATAGCCACCAGACCGACGGGCAGCCCCAAATCCTTACAAAGAATTGCTATTTCTTTTTTAAGGATATTATCAAGTAAACGGTACTTGCACTAAGCGACTCTGATTAAGAGTCGTTTGGTGCAATTACCGCTTGGGGAATGTGCAGGCATCTCCCAACCAAAAAACAACAAGTTGGACGGGGAGGGGTAAGAATCTGCGAGGGCGACGACGGATGGGAGGAGAGCAGAGGGCAGGCGTGTGTGGGAGGAATGGGCGAGATGGGGGTTGGAATATGCTCCTCCTCCTCCTCCTCCTCCTCCCTCCTCCTCCTCCTCCTCCTCCTCCTCCTCCTCCTCCTCCTCCTCCTCCTCCTCCCCTCCCCCTCCTGCCCCTCCCCCTCCTCCTTCTCCGCCTCCTCCTCCTTCTCCGCCTCCTCCCCCTCCTCCTCCTCCACCTCCGCCTCCTCCCTCCTCCTCCTCCGCCTCCCATTCCGCCTCCTCCTCCTCCTCCTTCTCCTCCTCTTCTCCTCATTATCATGAAGGGGGTTAAGGAAGGTGGGCTGACTTCGGCATCCCTGCCTGGATGCTCTGAACCGCGTGCTCAGAACCGATGGCCAGTTTTTCGGATTCAGCGAGGCCGCATGTATCCCCCGCCGTTCGACCCTTCGTTCGTGGCCAGGCAAATCGGGGAGCAGCATGCGCACCGATCCGGACTCCGTCAGCTCGACTCCGTGTAAGGTTGCTTCGAAGGACGGGGAGGGTAAAACAGGGCTAGGATTGGGATAAGTCGCTCCAGAGCGTTCCGGAGCGCTCTCAGAGCGTTCCGGAACGCTCTGGAGCGGCCGCGGCGCCCAAAACATCCTCCAAACCCGCCGATTCTCAGAGATTTCGAGTTATCCCGATCCGATTTTGTCCCGATCTTCGCGTCGTTTTAGAGGGGAATGAAGGAGAGGGAAGGGCAGAGGGGGGGAGGAGCGAGGCGGGTGCTGAGCGCAGACAGGGAAATAGGATAGCGGCAGCGCAGCCTGGCCGTGCCACGGCAGGCGCGCGGCGTCGGGGAAGGCGGGCAAGGAGGGATGGAACTCTGGCTGGGCGTGTCGCGCCGCCAGTTCTGGCCATCACGTTTCGGCGCGGCACGCCGTCCACGTTCCCATTCCCAAGCGTCAACGTCCCGAGCCTTTCCCAGCTGCCCGCCCCCGCGGAGCGGAGCGACACGCTATCCGCTCGTAGGGCAGTGCGTGTCGCCGGGGCCGCCGCCGCGACGCGCTAAGCAAACTTTTCCGACCGTGCGCGCAGGATTGACGGGGATGGATTGGGATGCATACCCATCTACGGACAAAGTCTGTGCTGCGAGAACCACGCGCCTCTCTTCCAAACACAGGCGGTTCACAAGCGATGCGTTCTGAGCCACGCGGCAATCAAACGAGACCACGCTAAGGAAAGACACGCGATGCTTTGCAGACGATTATGAATGGCGGAGGCGATGAGCGTCTATGTGAAGGCGATCGTGAAGGCGACAATGGCGAGCACATGCCCGCAGGTGATGGGGAAACGTACCGCTTGAATGCAGAGCGAGTGCCCTGGTGTTCGTAATTGCGGGAGTCGAAATAACGTGTGGTCCGATTTCTCGAGAACTGTGAACACCAGCTTATTCGTCCTCAGAATTTGGTACAGCGAGTAAACACTTGCATTCAGGGCGTTCGTTTGGCACTCAGGCGGTTCACTTTCGCGGCCATCTGCGGGCATGTCATCGCCGTAGTCACAATCGTCCTCATCATCATCACCATCATGCCAGCCTCATCTGGACCACAGAAATTTCGGTGGACCAGCGGCCCCGCCACGGAGGCCGTCGCATTACGTGCATGATAAACGACGCTTGTTGTTTGCATGTAAGGCGAGCGCTGAGGTGAACGCTTGCGACGAAAATGGGCATCAGTTGCCCAGGTCTCTGCCCTGCCGCTTTCGTCTCGCGCCTGTTTCGCCTAGCCACCGCTCTCAGCGGCTTGCCCACGGGGCGGTGTGCATGCAGGAACACTCGGGCTTGACATACGCCCGAATTTGACCACCCGAAGATTTTCAGTCCGAGCCCAGACCCATGAGATGGCATGCCTAAGAGAGTGCCAGATTACTGGCTTTCTGTCCCCCGTCGGCGTTCGGCCCCCACGCCCAGCCTCACACACTGCCGGGTGCGCCAGGCCTTGGCCCCAAGGGTGCCGCCCTGCCTGGCGGTATGCAGCCGCTCGGTCGCCCGGTCTCGCTGGGCGGTTTGGGGCTGCCTCGCCGACTGCTCCTTGGACGCCAAGGGCCTTCCCGGAAGGTTTCCTCGTACTCGAGGGGTCGAACAGTTGGCATTTCACCCTTGGCTGAAGCCAGCGAGTGGCTGGCGGAAGCCGGCGGGACTATAGCCAGATCCCCTCGTAGAGGTCAACATCGGCGAAAATACGTAGCACCCCGCAGTTGCGGCGGGGACGTCGGCAGTCTACGAGGCTCTGAGGAAGCCCGCCGCAGGCGCATAATTTTTCAGTTGTGCAGCGAGCGCGCCGCAGGCGCCGATTCTTTCGTTAAAGCAATGTGGGTGGGTCGCGGTTGGGTCGCAGGTGGTTCGCGGGTGTGTCGCGGGTGGGTCGCGGGTGGGTCGCGGGTGGGTCGCGGGTGGGTCGCGGGCGGGTTGCGTGTGGGTCGCAGGTGGGTCGCGGGGTGAGTCGCGGGGTGGGTCGCGGGCCGGGTCGCGGGCCGGGTCTCGGGCTGGGTCGCGAGGGGGACGACGCCAAACAGCAACAACAGCAGCAACAGTTTTAAACAACAACAGCAGCAACAGCACCACCAACAACAGTAGCAACAACAGCATTAGCAACAACAACAGCAACAACACCAACACCAACGACAACAACAGCGACACCAGCAATGACACCAACACCAGCACCAACACCAATACCAACACTAACAACAACAGCAACACCGCCAACAGCAGCACCAACAGCACCAACAACAATAACGCCAACACCAGCAATACCACTAGCTACAGCAACAACAGCACCAACAACCACAACAACAGCAACAACAACACCATCATCAGCAACAACAGCAGCAACAACAACACCACTACCAACAGCAACACCACCACCAACAACAACATCAACCGCAGCAGCAACAGTAACAGCAACATCAACAGCAACAACAACACCAATCATTTTAAGACTGTGCGCCCTTATATGCTCGAGTGTCCAATAACGCGTATTTCCCGAACCCTCGATACCAGCCCACTTCGTCTTCGATCGAACCCCTTTTTGGGGGTATACCTTTCTTTCCTGCAGGCCGGGCCCCGGCAAGCGGCGGGGCGGCCGCGGACCGTCGGCCTGGCCAGCGGCAGCGCTGATCGGCGGGGCGGCCGCGGACCGTCGACCCGACCCGAAGAGGGACGGACAGGGGACCGACCACGACGACGACGACGACGACGGCGACGTCGAAGACGACGGCGACGACGACGACGACGACGGCGACGACGAGCGAAAGCGAGAACGAGAGAGAACGACAGCAGGGCCACGAAGGGCACGAAGTAGGCCACGGAGGGCGACAGCGGGGACACGAAGGGAATGTGTGAGCGCGAACGATCGGGGGCCACAAAATGCAGATAATGCGGGGCCACAGAAGGCAACTGTGGGGCCACTGAGGGTAGCAACTGGGCCACGTAGGACAGTGAGGGGGATACAAATGGCGACAGCGGGGCCACGAAGGGCATGCACATGGGGCCACAATGGGCGCGACTCCTGGGTGCCTGGGTGTCGGGAGCGCGGCGCTTGGGCAAATTGCAGGAAATTCCAACGCAAGGCCATTCTTCAGTAATTTGCAAACAAGTCTCCAGCGAGAGCGCGACTCCAGAGCGCCAGGAGAGCGATTCCTTAATAAATTATAAGGAAGTCCCAAGCGAGAGCGCGATTCCTGAATAAAATACGAGGAAGTCTCGGGTGGGAGCGGGGGTCCTGGCTAAATTGTAAGGCAGTCTCAAGCAGGAGCTGTTGTTGTTGTAACCCGGGGCCCAGGGGGCCAGTTTGACCAGGAAGACTTTCCCTGTCAAAAAACAGGGTGCGAGCGTCGAGGGGTACACTTTGATTGAGAACAAGCAGTATGCACCGGTGGGGGGGGATCAACAATAATTATTCTTCAGAAATGAGAACTCAACAATAGCAGCAACACACAAACAACAAACAAACAAGCAAACACACAAGCAAGCAAGCACAAACACGATCAACAACAATAATCCGGATTGTGGGATCCCACTTTAGCCACGCACCCAGGGACAATGAATGACTGTTCGGCCCCTTCACTCTGACTTCCTCTGCCTCTTCCCCCTCTTCTTCAGGACTGGTCTGTTTAATCCTGGCGTTGCCTGGTCTGGTCAGATCAGTCATGCTCTAGTCTGGTACGGCCGTCTATTGTGCGGTCTGGTCAGGACTGCTCGGGCCTTAGGGGCCATGATCGTGCGTGCTCTGGTCGAGTGCTGGTAGGATGGAGAAGATCAGCCACGCCGTGAAGGGCATAATCCCGCGAGGGCTCTCTTCCCGAGGAGGTCGCTTGGGGGGTCCGAGTAACATCTGCAGCCCGAGACTTGTGCCCAGGGCGCCCATCTTTGGCGCTGTCGGCTTGTTTTCGACGTCCTCTCTGGACAGCGTCTCGTCTCTCGCAATGATGCAAAAGGGGCCCCGGGGAGGCAGGTCCGAGACCGCAGGGCTTTCCACAGGACCAGTTCTTCATCCCTGAGCAGTCTTGTGATTTGATTGTTCCGGGGCCCTCGAAACTCTCATCGGCACGAACGACATGGGTACGGAAAGAATGTGTACGATGCCCCAACAGCAGTTCTTGTTCATTTTGTACAGGGCTCGCTGTCCGCGCCGCCGCGGCCTGTGGCAGAAGGCCGCCTGCCCAACGGCGGCCGCTGCTGGTTTGGGACAAGACTTGTTGCTGGGCCTTGTACCCGTTCTTTCCGTCCAAAGCTCGGGGCCCTCTGCCCCTCCCGGCAGGAGCTCTCGCTGAAGACGGCCAGGAGCCAGCGCACGGCCAGCGAGCTTCGGGCGAGGACGGGCCCTGGGGTGCGGGCGGGCACGGGAGGCGCGCGGCGTGGCAGGGGACGCCGAGGCCCGAGCATCCCCGAGTCGAATCCTGTCCTCACCACCCACCAAACCACCCCAACCCAACCCGAAGGCTCAGATTTACCCTCGATTTCCAGTAGGGGGGGGGGTCGGGAAACATCGAAAAAACACATATGGAACCCTTACCCCCCCCCACCCGAAATTCGGGTCTTCGGGTTGGGTTGGGGTGGTCTGGTAGGTAGTCATGCCCTGCCCCGCCAGGAAGATGTTTGTCCAGGTCTCCCAAGCGGGGCCAGCAGAGGGGGTCCGAGGATCCCGCCGCATCGCGGAGCGGTGCGATCGAGAGTCTGAGTTTCTCCGTCCCGAAGTCGCTGGTGCATGGGCGCTGCATCGGCGATAGAGTGCGATCCTCTGGCCCCATCTGCTCTTGCCCCACGTGGGAGGCCTCCAGGAGCACCTCCCTTGACGCCTAGAGGGTCCCAGGGGCTCCAACATGGCGCGGGAAGGTGGGGACACCCGATAGTCGGGTCTGATTATAAGGTCGGTTCTGAAAAATCAGGGTTGACCTTGCTTCATGTCGGTCGCACATCATGTCCTCCTCATGTCTTGAGCATCGACTGCCCTGGGAAGGAGACTTGTGCCCTCGCGGGCTTCCTCTGCAACCAGTCCCGACTGTAGGCCAGGCGCACCTCAGCAGGATACAATTCGATCCGATCGATTCGACATCAATTCCGGCCGTCCCCATCCGATATCCCGACGATCAGATGCGGCCTGGTGTTTGCATGATGATGTTGTGCATCCTGGCGCGGCCGAGCCGAGTCTTTCCGACTTCGTGCTCATGCGGCCCGTGACGCTCGTTCCAAGCCGATTTGATGCTCGGATCTTGCTGAAGGTGGCCCTGCCCCACGGTGACCCCAGCTTCTGCAAGGAACCCCGGGCGGCCTGAATAGCAGCTCCTTCACGAGGCCCAGAGGGCCGGCCTTAGGGGCCCCTAAACGGCGCGAAATTTGGGGGCCCTTTTGGCCAGTGGCACTACTGGCAACCCCCGAGATGTCCAGATGCTCGGAGGCCCAGAGGTTGGTACCGACACCAACGTCGGCGGTCGCATCTACCGATGGAAGGTGCCCCCGATCTCGGTGATGGTGTTACAATTCGGGCTTCCCGGGTGGCCGAACGATCACCACCAGCACCCACGTGCTCTCCCCTCGGTGGAGACACCCCCTCGTATTGATGCTGGCGCCCATTTCCAGGCTCCAAGATCCGGTGCGGACTGGTTCTGCCTTCGTTGGGATGCGTCCTCTGGGAGGTCAAATTTAGAATCGGTGCTGGTATTTCCGCGGTCGAAGAGCGGCCTGATCCGGCCTGTTGCGGCTTAGTCCCGCTCGGTCCAGCTCGGTCCCGCTCAGTCCCGCTGAGTCTGGCTCCATCTTGCGTCTAATCTAGCCGAGTCTGGCTTACAGGTTCCTGAATTTTGGCTCAATGGCCCCTACGGTGGGGGCGTTGGTTAAGGAATGTGTCTGGGGGGCTTCAGACCCTGGAGGGTTTTTTATCTGATGAGGGCGGCGGTGATATCCACTGCCAATCCGCGATTGGAGTTCCACTGGCTTCAAGACCCTGGATTCCTTATCTAAGGCTTCCCTATCCAAGGCCCCCTCCGTATCTCGTCGTTCCTGCGAAGGCCTCGCGTTATGTCGGGCGTGTCCCCCTACAGGGGGATTTTCGACGAAAAATTAAAAATACCTAAGAAATGCCCCAAAAAGGTCAAAGAATACACAACAAATAGTCCCCAGACTATTTTTGGATTATTTTTGATCATTTTTGGGGTATCTGTTATTTTTCATCGACAATCCCCCTGTAGGGGGACAGCCCCGACTGAAGCCTCGCGGGAGCTGCCTCCTCACCTCTGGCGGTCCCCGGCCCAGGGCCTCCTCCGCCGCCGCCCCCTCGCGCGGCCCCGCTGCGACAAGGCGCCCCTCCCCTCTCCCCGCTGGGAGCGTTCGTCAGCAAATCCTTCGGGGCTCAAGAGGCGGGTGGTGGGCTTGTTTTCCACCACCGCCACCACCATCAGTTGGAGGGGGAGGGGGTCCTCCTCCTCCTCCTCCTCCTCCTCCTCCTCCTCCTCCTCCTCCTCCTCCTCCTCCATCCCCTTCGAGGCCCCCACCAAGTACCCCCCCCAGTTGGGGATACACCCCTCGAAGCCCGAAGGGAACGGCCTATATCCCTTATCTAGGGGGGTAAAACGGCCAGTGGGGCCCAGGCCACGCCGCTGGGGATGGGGATCGGATAAGCGATACTGAGTGAACAAATCGTTCGGGGCTCCAGAGACGGGGGTCAAGGCAAACGGGTGTCCGCCAGAGCGCCAGATCTTGCAGGATCCTGCAGGGTCGCATTGACCCGGGTTTTGGGGGCAGGATCCTGCAAGGCCTGGCTGACCCGGGCATGGATCGACCTGGGTCAGAAGATTCCGAATCATGGGGGCCTGTTGTGTACCTTGTAAATTCTGTCTTTCGCGTCGATTCGCGTCGATTCGCGTCGATTAGCGTCTGGGAGTCGCTGAGATAGCTCCGATTTGGCGTCGTTGTAGCGTCGTCGATTAGCGTCGATGTAGCGTCGTCGATGTAGCGTCGTCGATTCGCGTCTATTTCGCGTCGATTTCGCGTCGGTTCAGCGTCGGTTCAGCGTCGGTTTAGCGTCGATTTAGCGTCGATTTCGCGTCGATTTAGCGTCGATCAGCGCCGACTGGCGTCGACGAGCGTCGACCCGCAAGAGCCGACACGGTGGTACGGGAGGCGCCCACGAGCTGCCATCGAAGCGGCGGAGAGGCCGCCCCCCGCCTCCGCCCGCCCGCCCCTGGCCGCGCGGCCGCCAGGCTGCGGGAGCGCCCGCTGTACACCAAGGCCTCCCAGATGGCCCGTGCCTCAGCCCGGCGTCCCCCCCAACGTGCTGATGCTACGTGTTCGTCGCCCCCCCCCCCCGGGGCGACGCGCGCACCGAGAAGTCTGAGAGTGTATGCGTCGTGGCCGGGCGCTTTCTGGCCGCGCCGCTCGAGGAAGGATCTACTGCAAGATGGGTATATACTAAATGTTCGGGTCGGACGCGCGCCTCCAAGGCGGACATGCAGTATTGATCTGTCTCTGTGCGTCCCATCAGCCGTCGGCGGAGCTCCGCCTCCCTCCCTCGGTCGGTCGGTCGAAGAATGAGGGCGCCTTCTGTTCGAAGGGCGCAGAGCTGCATACGAGGGGGACTCCCATGCCAAGAGACGCCCTGCTCGCCGCCAGGGTGCCCCGGGGCTTCCTCGGGGTTCGATGGTTTTGCCGTGGAGAGCGTGACGCTCCCACGCCAAAGATCCGTGGACGTCCGAGGGTCTCAGGGCCGGGTTTCTTGTATTGTGGTCGGGCCCCTGCTGTAAGCATGGACTCTCGGAGGTCCGCAAGGATCTCTTGGATCGGCGCTCGGCCCCCTGGCGGCGCCTCTGGCGCCGCCCCTGGCGCGCTCCGCGCGCCAGGGAGGGGGCCCAGCTCCTATCTGAGAAATTCGCGCGGACCTCCGAAAATGTTACTGCCGTGTTTGGTTCCTCTACTTTGGTTGCAGCAGCCTCTTCCGCGGAAAAAACGGCGAACGATGAGGGATTGACCTCTGGGGTCAGCACGCACCAGGCGGAACGTCCCCCAATACAGTGTAGTGCTCCCGCACCACCACCGTAGGGGTCCAACTCACGAGACCCGTCAGCTCCAAGGGAACACCCGAGGCAGCCTTGCGGGAAGAAGGACGAGGATGCGCCGCGGTGTGACAAGCTCTGCGACCGACTTGGCGACCACGCGCAGCTGTGCGGAGTCGGAAAGGGGCCGCTACCGTGCGCACAATGCAGTTTGCGCGTGCGTGCGCCGATTCGCGACCCAGAGCGGCGTTGAGGCCGAAGCCGAGGAGGTCTGCCCGCAGCTCCTGCAGGGAGAGCCTGGGACAGACAACGCTGTGGAGGCACGGCTGGACGTCCACCTTGGGGGGCACGGCCCAGAGCTCCTGGGAAGCCCGAGTGGATGCCACCGCGAGGAACCCCTTCAGGCTTGAGAGGCGGCGCCAGGCAGCAGACCGCGACGCCGTCGCGGTGGAGGCCGCGGAGGGGCGCCAAGCTCACGAGGTGTGGCGAGGGCCGGGGCGGCGTCGAGTGCTCCCCACTCGGCCTCGAAGCGGTCGGCCGCCCAGGCCGGCACGCCCCCGCAGTCCTCGAGGCGGTGGCGCTCCGGGCGGGCCGCGCGGGCGGCGGGGCGGCCGCCGGGCTCGCTGCGGAGGTGGCTCGTCGGAGGTCACCACCCATCAAACCACCCCAACCCAACCCGAAGGCCTCAATTTGCCCTCCATTTCCAGTTGGGGGGGGTCGGGGAAAACACTGACAAAAAACACATGTGGAACCCGTACCCCCCCCCCCACCCGAAATTGGGGTCTTCGGGTTGGGTTGGGGTGGTCTGGTAGGTAGTCAGGAGGTGGACGCCGGGCGAGCGGGCCAGCCCCTGGGGGGGGGGAGTCGGGTGTGCGTCGTGCGGGGCCCTGCTGAGCTGCCCTCTGCAGGCAGAGGCGGGAGCAAGGGGTAGACACCGCAGGAAGCCCGTGTTCCACTGGGCCCGGAGCGATGGAAAAACGCCTCCTTCCCCCCCCCCCCCACGTCCCATTGTTTTCCCCTATTTTCCTGGGGAGTCGACGATTCATGGTGTCTGTGTGGCTGTTGCCCCCTCCTGACTGACCCCAAGGTGGCCCGTCCTTGTCGCAGCGCCCAGACTGCGCAGGACAGCGGCCGTGGCATCGCGGGGGGGACGCGGCTCGACGGAGGGCGCGACCCGACCTGCACGCGGGCATCGGCCGAACGGCGCGCGGCCGAGAGCTCCATCTCGCCGTCGTTCGGACGCCCATTCCCTGTGCTTTTTTTGATTTCGTGCGTGGCTTTTTCGCCAAATGATCGAGGATGCTCCTCGATGGTCCTCGCCGAAGAAAAAATGCACACGTCCGAGCGATGCCGAGCCATACACGGCCGGCCCAGCGCGCGGGCAGCGACCGCGCGGTGCTCTCCAGGCGGCCGGACCGCCGCCCCCGCACACATTAAAACGACGCGAAGATCGGGACAAAATCGGATCGGGATAACTCGAAATATCTGAGAATCGGCGGGTTTGGAGGATGTATTGGGCGCCGCGGCCGCTCCAGAGCGTTCCGGAACGCTCTGAGAGCGCTCCGGAACGCTCTGGAGCGATTTATCCCGATCCTAGCCCTGTTTTACACATCCGCCACCGTGCCTCGTGTACGCGAGGGCGTGGAAGAGTGCCGAGGTCTGCCTGGCCGGGTGTCGTGGATTTCCTGGGAGACCCCCCTGAGGGGACAAACTCTATACACACCGACGCCTTTTTCCGGCCCCGCGTTGACATTCGCACAGGGAAGCGGATCCTGGTGTATACGGGATCTTGGTATATACATTTGCGCTGTTTCCCCGTGAAAGCGGGGAACCGAGTATACACCACACACCACCCCGACGTCGTCCCCGACCCTCCAAAAATCCTGGGTTTGAAAAACAGCCCGCCACTGGTAATGTATACTTTCCAGTTTCCGACACCCACTCGGGAATGGACAGACCTCCCTTTAGTAAAACGTGGTTTAGCGAAAACGACCTGAGGCCAAAACCTGGCGGGCGCAGGCCTGGAAAATGACGGCCGCGGCGCCCTCTCGAGAACCGAGAACGGACCATTCACTAATCGACGTGTCACTGTTGGGGCTTCTGCCCACCCCCGACCCACCCCCTCTCCCGGCCGCACTCCTTTGCGCCCACCGCCCCCCCCCTCCCCACCACGGCCACACTTCCTCGCAGGATGCGACGGGCTCGCGCGCCGGAAGCCCGGGGTGCCTCCAAGACGGTGCGACGTGCCCTGCGACGTGCCCTCGCGCCGCGACGGCGGCCTCGAGGCCAGTGCCAAAGCACTCGGACGCCGCTGCGGATCTCGGGGACACCCCTGGAAGAAACCACCCAGCCTCCCGCAGAGAGGAAAGGCTTCGCCACAGGCCACATGCGGTAGAGGGAAACAATTACTGAACACTCCCCCTCCCCCCAAACGCAATGTTGGCACGCGCGGGGGAGACTGCGGTCGAAGTGCATCTCATCAGACCCACCGCCAACTTTGAACATTAGGGGGAGGGGGAGGCGTTGATGGATGAATGTGGCACGTGTTCGCTAATTTGTTCCGAGGCCTCTACCACGCGAGACGCATCGCGTATGTCTGACCAGCGACGGTGGCCAAGACGCAGCCGGCAAGGGATGACGACGCGCGAGCAGCAGGGCCCAGGATGGTCGAAAACTCGGGAGCGCCCAGGCGCAGTCACTCCTCGCCATCGCTCGGACGTCCATCTCCTGTGCTTTTGTTCGGTTTCGTGCGTGGCTTTTTTCGCCAGATGGTCAAGGATGCTCCTCGATGATCCCCACCGAGGAAAAAACGCACACGTCCGAGCGATGCCAGGAGTCGTAGGCGACCGTGCTGGGGCTTCTCAGACCCCGGCGGCCCCGTCCGCTGCGCGGGCGGCCGACGCCCACGCGCGCACTCCCGGCCCCTCGGACCGGAACACACGAGACGTGTCCACCACGTGCCCCACGAAGTTGTGCAGCAGCTCCCGAGCGAAGTGAACCCCACCCTCCCCCTTCAGAAATCGTGAGGGGTAGGGGTAGGGTTCACATGTGGCCCCCTAAGCGAGTCATGCCTTTCGGCACGGGAGCCGCGAGCCTCTTGAGTGCAGGAGCACACGTGGAAGCTGCTGACACCCGCGATCGTATCGCTGGCCATCAGCTGGGGCCCCCAGAGGCCCACCGCCGCGGGGTCTCTCTGGGCCGGCTCCGCTCCGCTCCCCCCCTTCGGCATGAAGGCCACAATCAACGACTGGAATTCAGGGGTATCGGGAGACCCCGAACCCCCACCAGGAGTCGGGTGTTGCTAGAAGTGCCCCTGGCCCAGGGTGCCCCCAGCTTTTCGCTCCATTTTGGGCCCCCTGGGGCCCTCTGGGCCTCGTGAGGGGTGCTCTGGAGGCCGTCTGGGCCGCCCCGAGACTCCTGGGGGCACCTTGGGCCAGGGCTACTTCTAGCAACACCCGAAGGAGCAACTGCGGAGCATGTCCGCCCCGGCGCCAGCCCGCCAGCTGAGATGCACCAGGCCGTCCAGGCTGGGGGGCGGAGCTGGCGGCGCGAGCAAGGAGCCCGCGGAAGGAAGCCAGCGCCGGCGGTCACGGGCCCACGAGGCAAGTCTTCGAAGTGAAACGCCGAGCACGCGTCGACGCCCCGGGCGGCAAGGCTAGCTCCGACTAGGAGATGGGGCCTCAGTAGCTGCACAGCCCTTGAGCCATCCAAGGAAGCTTGGGTTCGAAGCCCTTGACCGCCCCCAGGGCCCACCGCTCTTTGGTGGTATCCCACGGCATGTTTCGCCTCCGCAGGGCCTTCTGCTTCCGCGCGGCTGCCCGTTGATCTCTCGGGCGCGGTCCACCCTTGAGCTTCTTGGCGAGAAGCTCCTCCTCTGCTGACGTGACTGACCGCTGGCGCTAGGCATGGGCAGCTTGAATTGTGCCAAAGTCAAATTATTCGATATACCGATCCGCGACGTTCACGGGCTCGGCGAGCCATGGGCGGCGGAAGAGAAGGACAATGGAATTCTTGGCATCGCGGCGCCAAATGGCGCGATCCACTGACCACGCCGCCATGGCTTTATGGCGGCAGCCACTTGAGGTAGCGACGAACAACATGCTCCTGATGGCCTTCCTGGCCGCTTGACGACACTAGGCGGCCACTCTTCACGGATCGAGAACCTGCAGGAAGTGAAGTAACAACGTTCTGGTTACTCAGCAACGGGCGGGGTGCATCCAGGGCGCCAGACAATGTGAGAAGGAAACGGAAGAGGGCGACGCCGATCGCCACCGCGCCCCTTCGATGACACAGAGACGGCCAGCCAAGGCCGACTAGATCCACTATACTCGAACGGGCCCCTATGGCCGAGACGATGACCTTGCTAGCCGGCTCCCGCTGGATGGAGCAGATCCCCGTGCCCCTGTCGGCGCGCACTTCGTCCTCCCCTCCCCCCGGCCACGGAAGGAACTCCTGGAGGAAGGGAGCGAAAGCCTCCTGTCCCTCCCAGCTTTTTGGTGCAAGAGCCAAGGCGCGCGTGCCACTTGAATGTGTGTCCCAGGGCCCCCTGCAGGGTCCTGGTGTCGGGGGAGCGTAAGACCCGGGTTTGCCAGGACTCGGGTTCGCCATCGTTTTTTGACGACCGCGCCTCGGATTTTGACGAGGAGGAGTTTTGTGGGATGTCTGCAGCGGGAGGCCTCGTCAACATGCAGGCTCGGCCTCGTCATTTTTTTGACGACCTCGTCGGGGGATTTCCGAGTCCCCCATACCCGGGTCTTACGTCTCCCCGACTGGTGGTCGGCCCGTGCCCCGGATATCCGTGTCACGGGGAGCCCGTGGTGTGGCCGGGGAGGGCCAGGCAACAGCCCCTCCCTGGTGGTGGCGCGGGTGAGTGCAGGCCGGGGGGGGGAGGGCGCGGGTGAGGCGACGCTCGGCCTCCTGAGGAGGAGGAGGAGGAGGAGGAGGAGGAGGAGGAGGAGGAGGAGGGAGGAGGGAGGAGGAGGGGGGAGGAGGAGGAGGAGGAGGAGGGAGGTGGAGGAGGTGGAGGAGGTGGAGGAGGAGAACGAGGAGGAGGAGGGGGACCAGGAGGAGGCTTTCGCGACGTCCGTCCCCATCTCCCTATGATCCCGCTCCCTGCCCCCTCTCTTTCTCCTCCATCTGCCCCCCACTCTCTCCCGAGGCATCCTCCTCACGATATACTCTTCCTTCTCCTCCCTCCTCCCCCCTCCGTCTCGACGACGGTGGCGACGGTGATGGCGATGGTGCCGGCGGTGGCGGCGATTCATGGCGATAGCGGCGATGATGAGTGTCTGTTGCGGTGGTGGTGGTGATGATGGCGCCGATCTCGGTGGCGAGTACGATGTCAACGTTGATGAAGACTATGATGACGATGGCGATGGCGATGATGATGTTGATGAAGGTGATGATGACGACAATGACGATGCTGTTCACGAGCACGGCAGCGACGATGGTGAGGATGGCGGTGCCGAGTCAGAGGCGACGTATGTATGATGGCACGGGAAGCGAGCGGAATAGCAGCCTGGGATTTCGATCGGAGGGGGGCCATGGTTTGCGCCACTCATGCTTACCAGCTTGACACATATCCCTATCCCTATGTTTGACACCGCCTGGGCCGCCACTCCGGCGTGAAAGACTGCCCGTTCTCAGCGCCCTGCCTGCCCGCAGTCCCCTCTCCGCGGCCGTCCTCGCCTCCCCCGCCTCCCTGGTGTCAGTCTGCTGTTTCCAGCTCCGCCACGAAGAACGAACCAGCTGTTTTCGATCAAGCAACAAGCGACAAGAGGCCCAGACATCCTGGCGGCTCGAAAAAATTGAAAAGGAGGTTTTTACCTAACAGCTTTTGCTGATAGGTTTCTAGTAGGGTCAAAATAGATCATCATGACTCCTCAGGGGGGTCTGGGCGGGTGCCGGGGAAGAGAACCGGGAATCGTTTTTCGCCAACAGTCACACTTTTCGTGCTCTTCGACCTCCCAGAACTCCATTCCCGGGCCACATTCTGTAGAACCGGGAACAGAGCCGGGCTCGCTTTTCGCCAACAGTCACACTTTTCGTGCTCTTCGAGTTCCCAGAACTCCATTCCCGGGCCACATTCTGGAGAACCGGGAACAGAGCCGGGCTCGTTTTTCGTCAACAGTCACACTTCGTGC
This sequence comes from Prorocentrum cordatum, assembly GCA_963575745.1. NCBI lineage: Eukaryota > Dinophyceae > Prorocentrales > Prorocentraceae > Prorocentrum > Prorocentrum cordatum. The sequence goes on from CAUYUJ010000779.1 coordinate 99,081, forward strand.
TCTTCGACCTCCCAGAACTCCATTCCCGGGCTACATTTTGAGTGGCGGGAGCCAACTGTAGGCCACTTCGTGCTCTTCGAATCGCCAGAACTCCATTCCAGGGCCACATTTTGGATGCCCGGAGCCAACTGTAGGCCACTTCGTGCTCTTCGATTTCCCAGAACTCCATTCCCGGGCCACATTTTGGATGCCCGGAGCCAACTGTAGGCCACTTCGTGCTCTTCGAGTTCCCAGAACTCCATTCCTGGGCACATTTTGAATGCCCGGAGCCAACTGTAGGCCACTTCGTGCTCTTCTAGTTCCCAGAACTCCATTCCTGGGCCACATTTTGAATGCTGAGGCAGGCTGATGCTGCGGCGAGGCAGGCTGAGGCTGAGGCAGGCTGAGGCTGAGGCCGAGGCTGAGGCAGACTGAGGCTGAGGCTGAAGCAGGCTGAGGCTGAGGCTGAGGCAGGCTGAGGCTGAGGCTGAAGGCAGGCTGATGCTGAGGCAGGCTGAGGCTGAGGCTGAGGCTGATGCAGGCTGAGGCTGAGGCAGGCTGAGGCTGAGGCCGAGGCTGAAGGCAGACTGAGGCTGAGGCTGAAGCAGGCTGAGGCTGAGGCTGAGGCAGGCTGAGGCTGAGGCTGAGGCTGAGGCTGAGGCAGGCTGAGGCTGAGGCTGTGACTGCGACTGCCGTTGCCGCTGCGACTGTCATCGCGAATGCGACTACGACTGCGAGAACAGCAGAATTCTACAACTGGATTTTCATCTAAATCTTAAGGGAATGCTTTCAGATATGCTTCTACATATCGCTGTTAGGTTACTTTGCCGGGATAATGTTTATCGTCTTTGGCCTCCCGGGGGCGGCACCTTACAAAAAACGACTCGCGACGCAAAGCTGGTCCCGGGGCAGTGGGCGAAAGGTCGGGGGCCCGCGGCGTCTCGAAGATATCGAACCGCTGGACGTCTGGGGGAATGCAGTCGGGGCCCTGAAGAAGGAACCCCGTTCGTTGGGGAGGGGCTCCGCGTTCCTTGAGTGTTTCACAGCTTGCCTCTGGTTTTCCTGATGTCTCCGATCGGAAATCGAAGTTCAACTTATTGAACAAAAAGGGGCTTCGTTCCTTCTTTATGGTTCCTTAGGTCAACGCCCCGACTGTAGGCTTCGCGTTTCGCCCTCTAGTGGCTCTTCGGGCCGAGCTGCTTGCGGCGCGGCCTCGAGGGAGCGTCGTCGAACATGTGACTGGGGGCGGCGCAGGGAGATGTGGTACGCAGTGGGGGTTGTCAAGAAACCCCGAGCCCACCCACCTGACTGGCCCATCGGGGCCGACTCTGCACGTGAGGTGGACTGGGAGGCCTCGCCCGCCGCCGGGAACGCCCGACCGAGGCGGCGGGACTGGCGCTGGTGCTCGCGCTGGCCGCGCTGGTGCGGCTGGTGGTGCTGGTCCTGGCCGGTCCTGGTGCGGAGGGGGGGGGGCGAAGTTGGGGAGGAGGAGGAGGAAGAGGAGGAGGAGGAGGAGGAGGAGGAGGAGGAGGAGGAGGAGGAGGAGGAGAGGAGAAGCAGGAGGAGGAGGAGGAGGAGGAGGACCAATGTAAACCCAGGACTCGCCAACGATGTTGGAATACACCCTCCCTCCAAGCTCCCTCTTCGCAGGCCCCATGCAAGGATTCAATTCCACTGAGGGAAATGCACCGTGGGGGGACACTCGTGTAAAAATCACGAGGCCTGCCAAGCACCATTTTCAGGACTGCAAAGCAACGCCACGGGTCAACCTGACTGTTGCGTCTTCACCATCCTGAATCGTGCCAGATCGCCGTTCCTGAGACCTCGACGCCGCGCATCAACGTACCTGCTGCGCTCTGTTCAGCCCAGCCCGGGGCGGGGGGGGGTTGGGCAGCGGCCGTGGCGAGATCGCTAGGCCGCGGAGCTCGCGTCCGGCGGAAGAGCCCGCCAGGCGCCATCGGCCAGATGGAAAAGGTGCTGCCGTTCCATCGTCGTCCTCATCGTCCTCATCGTTTGGGGTGGCCTGAGGGGTCAGGCCGCGCCTGAAGTGCAAGCAATGTCGCGGGTGGCCTGCTGGCCACGGGCCACGATCCACCCGGGTCGCGTGACGGACTGTGCAGGACAAAACTGCAAGTGGAGGAGGATGGAGGAAGAATCGGGAGAGCAGGAGGAGGAGGAGGAGGAGGAGGAGGAGGAGGAGGAGGAGGAGGAGGAGGAGGGAGGAGGAGGAGGAGGAGGAGGAGGCGGAGGAGGAGGAGGAGGAGGAGGAGGAGGAGGAGGAGGAGGAGGAGGAGGAGGAGGAGGAGGAGGAGGAGGACGGGGAGGAGGATGAGAAGGGGGAGGAAGAAGAGGAGGAGGAAGAAGAAGAGGGAGAAGAAGAGGATGAGGAGGAGAAGGAGGGAGGAGGAGGGAGGAGGAGGAGGAGCAGGAGGAGGAGGAGGATGAGGAAGGAGGAATAATAGGAACAATACTACTAAGAAGAAGAATGCGAATGCTAATAACAGTAAACATAATAGCATGACTAACAATGATATACGAATGCTCAGAATAATCAGAGGAAATTAAGACGAATATTAATCATAGTACGAGTGCTACGAATCACAAGGTAACTAAGACTTATGAGTATACTAGTGCTAAGAGTAAAAGGAAGAAGGTGACGAAGGGGAGAGATCAGAGGAGGCAGGGGTGGCGATGCCGTACCGCTGCTCGTTTTGGAAAGCCTTCGTCCCCGCGGCTGGACTCTCCTCGGAATCCCGACCCGAGCGCGCCCCGGGGGAGGCTGGGGGAGTGGCGGTGTTGGCATTTCGTTCCCTCCCCTGGGGGGAGCTCGAAGGTCCAGCACGCCCCGCGGGCGGAAGCCGGCGGATGTACACATGCGTTCGTCGGACGTAAATTTAAGAGTGACCTTTCGCTGGAGTGACTTTTGGTGCGGGCACCGATGGGCCCTCAGATGGCTGACAACGGAGCGCTAGCAGCGGCTTGCGCGCCTAGGTTTGGTCTTCCCGCGGCCCCCAGAAGGCCGCGCACGAACGGTCACGCTTACCTAGGGTCACTCCGGCGCGTAGCCGAGTTCCTTTTGAGACGTTTTTTTTTCTCCTTCATTTTAGTGTTTCGTTGGAGGTTTCTGATAGAGATCGAAGACTTTCTTGCCCCCCGCATCTCCACTCAGGCGATCGCAAGCATGGATTGATGGGAGCGTGGATTAGCGACGGGTCCCGTTTCCATGGGAAATCCCGGCTTTCCGCCGCCGAGCGAGGCGGCACCGGCCGCATTTTGGGGAGGGCACCTCCCCCGATCCACGGACTTGGCGACCGCGCGCCCAATCCATGGATCGCCAATCCATGTTTGTCGGGGGCGGAAAAGAGGGGGTGATGACTGGGGGGGGGGTAGATATCGTGGCGGGGGCCATGACATCTCCCCGGATTCCATGGCGCCTCCTCTTGTTTCCTTACGCCCCTGGCCCTCCCGCTGGGCCGCGCACGTGCCGCCGGTCATGATTTGCACCCCTTCCCTCTTGGACACCCCCCTCCGGGCCGCTCCCGAGCTGGCGCGCCCCCGATCCGCACGGGGGGGGAGGCGCCTCCGCGGCCCGGCGGCGCGGCCCGGAGAATCTGCCCGTCGGCGAAGGCCCAGAAGCTGCCGGAAGCGCTTTTTTTTCAGGAGGGGCAACAAAAAACACAGACACAATTTTATCGTCGATTCCCAGGAACATGTGGGGAAATATGGGAAGTGGGGGCGAAAACAAAAACTAAGAAGATCTGGGAAAACCATGGGGAATCATGTTATTCGTGTGTATTTAATTGTGTGTCCCGGGCCCCCTTCATTTTTGCTGCTGCGTTTGGCTTGGTCTGGTCCAGAAGTGCGACGCACTGGTGGCGGTCTGGCTCGATTCGGTCCAGCAGTGAAGCTCGGTATCATAGTTCACCACCCACCAAACCACCCCAACCCGACCCGAAGGCTTCAAGTTGCCCTCCATTTCCAGTGTGGGGGGGGTCGGGGAACATTGTAAAAGCACACGGTGCCCGCACCCACCCCTACCCGAAATTCGGGTCAGATTCGGGCCTTCGGGTTGGGTCGGGGTAGTCTGGTAAGTAGTCGGTATTCTGGCTCGATTTCTGCGCCGCCAAATCTCGAAGTAAGACTCAGCATGGTGCTCTGGATTGAGACTGTTGTGTCTTGGTTCGTTTTCCTTTCATCAAAATCCCCACTGGGGAGGCCAGGAAGAGGCGTCTCGTAGGTCCAGCGGCTATTCGGAATCGCGTCGCTATTGTGTCTTGGCTCAGTTTCAGCCCTCCCAGATCCAGAAATTGAACTCACTACGGTGTTCTGGTTCGATTTGGTCCAGATGTGACACCCACCAGAATCTCCACATGGGGGGCTCCTCCCTTGCTCCTCCTCCGCCCTCCTCCTCCTCCTCTCTCCTCCTCATCTCCTCCCCCTCCTCCTCCTCCTCCCTCCTCCTCCTCCTCCTCCTCCCATCCTCCTCCCTCCCCCTCCTCCTCCTCCCTCCTCCTACTCCTTCCTCCTCCTGCTCCCATTCCTCCCCTCCACTTAATCTCCATCATTCCCTCCCCCTCCTCCTCCCCCTCCTCCTCCTCCTCCTCCTCCTCCGCCTCTTCCTCCTCCTCCTCGACCCTCGTCCCCACCCAGCCGGCTTCCTCCCCAGCACTCCTCCCGCGGTCCTGGAAGCCCTGCCCGGCAGCCCGCCCGAGGGCGGCCGCGGCGCCCTCCCCCCTGGCGGGGCCCGCACGCTCAGGGAGGGAGCCCGCCGGGTTCGCTGCCGGCGGGCGCGGCCCGCGCCCTGCGCGGGTGCTTCCCGCGCAGGGGCGCTGCACTTTGGGCGCCTGCCGCGCCTTCTTCGTCTTCCTCTTCGTCGCCGTCTTCTTCGCCGTGTTGCTGTTATTACCGTTTGCATTATGATTCGTATTACTATTCGTATTATTAGTATTGTTTTTGGTAGTGTTGTTGTTTCTTATTTTTCTTCTTCTTATGATTTTTCTTCTTCCTTTTCTTTTAATGCTAATAGTAATAATAATAGTAATGAAAATAATAATACTAATAATAAAAAATTATTTATTATTATTATTATTATTTTCTAATAATAATCATACTTATACTATTATCATGTATTGTGACTATTATTATGATTCGCATTCGTAGTACTACCATTATTGCTCTTCTTATTCCTGCTATTCTCCCTCTTCTTCCGGTTCTCTTTATTGAAATCACAATTCAGTCGTGCGTCCCCCCGTGGGTCGCGCGCCAAGAGCGCCGCGGGCTCTTGTCGTCCCGAGCTGTAGCTCCCGGCCCAGAGCGGGTCGGAACCGAACGAGGCGCGCGTGGCCCCGTCGGCCGCGCGCGGACACGCGCTGCGATTCGGTGTGTGTGTGTGTCTCTCTCTCCCTCTCTCTCTCTCTCCCTCTCTCTCTCTCTCCCTCTATTACTCTCTCTCTCTCTCTCTCTCCCTCTATCACTCTCTCTCTCTATATCACTCCTTCTCTCTCTCCCTCTCTCTCTCTCTCCCTCTATCACTCTCTCTCTCTCTCCTGCCTGGTTGCCCCTCTATCTGCCTGCCTGCCCGTCTGTCTGTGTGCCCGTGCTGGTTTCTGCGTACGACTGCACAGCGTGTGCCGACGTCTGTCCGTGCGAGTGCCTGCCCGTATGTCCGTCTGTGGGCTTGCGGAGGCGACACGGACTGCAGACACAGGCATAGTCCATCCAGGATCTGTGTATGTGCGTGCGCGCGTACTGCCCAGTGCTCTTGGTGTGTTTGGTGTGTGTTTGTGTGTGTTGTGTGCGTGCGTGGCGTGCGATTTTGCGTGTGTGTGATTTGTGTGTGTACTTTTGTGTGTGTGTGTGTGTGTGTGTCGTTTGTGCGTTGTGTGCGTGTGAAGTTCGTGTGCGTGTTCGTGTGCGTGTGCGTGGCAGTTGTGCTGTGTGCGGCTGTCTTATTATTAATTGAGGTGTGCGTGTGCGTGTGCGTGTGCGTGTGGCGTGTTGCGTGTGCGTGGTGGCGGTGTGCGAGTGCTGCTACTTTTTATTTGTGCGTGTGCGATGGTGCGTGACGTGTGCGTGTGCGTGTGCGTGTTGCGTGTGCGTGTGTGTGTGTGGTGTGTGTGTGGTGGGTGTGTGTGTGTGGTGTGTGTGTGTGTGTGTGCGTGCGTGCGTGGCGTGCGTGCGTGCGTGCGTGCGTGCGTGCGTGCGTGCGTGCGTGCGTGCGTGTCTGTGTGTGTGTATGTGTGTGTGTGTGTGTGTGTGTGTGTGTGTGTGTGTGTGTGTGTTCGGCTTCCCTCTCCCTCCTGCCCTCGCTGGGCGTTCCTTCCTGCGTATCGCTGCTTAACTTGCATTTACATGTCCTACTATTGGTCTTCCGCCAGCGCAGACCCTCCGCCTAGCCGCCGACGCGAACATGTGTGTGTGTGTGTGTGTGCGTGTGCTTTCAGTTTGCGACATGGATCGGAGAAATAACTGCTAAAACAGAAACTGTCGGTGCTCCGCGCAGATTTAGCCGTGGCCATTTGGGCCCAAGATGCACCTGGGCACCCCACCGCACATTTTTTGGCCCCGCCGAGGGCCCGACTCGCGATGTCCGCGGCGGCGCAGCAGCAGCTCGTGACGCAGGCGCGCCTGGCGGAGGCCCTCGCGGCACTGAGGGAGGAGCTGCGTGGCGAGCTGCGCGCGGCCCTCGCGGTCGGAGGAGGAGGAGGTGGAGGAGGAGGAGGAGCTGCGGAGAAGGAGGAGGGTGAGGGGGAGTGAGAGGAGGAGGAGGAGGAGGAGGACGACGAGGTGGAGGGGGAGAAGGAGGGGGAGGAGGAGGAGGGGTGGATGGGGGAGGAGGGGAGGGGGGTGAGGGAGAGGAGGGGGAGGAGGGGGAGGAGGAGGAGGAGGAGGAGAGAGGCGGAGGGAGGGGAGGTGAGGAGGAGGAGGAGGAGGAGGGGTTTTGAGGGGGAGGGGAGTAGGGAGGAGGAGGAGGAGGAGGAGGAGGAGGAGGAGGAGGAGGAGGAGGAGGACGAGGAGGAGGCCCCCCCGAGCCCTGAGGTCCGAGGGCCAGCCCAGAAGCCGGGGGCCAGCGTCGGCGCCGAGGCGGCGTTTGTGGAGGCCACGTCGGGCGGATCAAGCGAGTCGAGCGAAGTGAGCAACGAGCAGCGAAAAGACGCCATGTGGTGCGAGGCTGCGCAGCTTCTGTCGCTCACCGCCGACAGCGCCGGAGAAGGGCGTCCAGATGACAAGGACATCGAGCGGCTCGAGCTGGAAACGGGCATGCGGGAGTACAAGTTCCAGGAGAGCATTTGGGACGCTGCCGCCGTGGAGCGGTTCAAGCTTGACCATCTTGGCTCGATGTTCACCTGGGTTGCGCTTCTGATCAACGTGGCGGTGCAGATCGTGATGTGCATCCTCATCAACGACGCTTTGACGAGTCCACCTGTTGGCGAAGGCGACGTCGAGCAGTTCACGCTCTGGCGAACAGACGTGGCCCACAACATCAAGTTCGTGGACGAGTTCACGCGTCGGTCGTTGGCGAGTAGGGTCTGCTCTTTCCAGGAAGTGCCTCTCTCTGAAGGGCCCAGGAATGGGTTTGCTGCTATCAGCCAGTATTTGCCGAGAGTCGAAGACAGTGAATTCATTTCGGCACCACCTCTAGGGTACTTGATGCGCTGGGAATCCGTGGGCAGAATGGTGTGCATTGTTGCGCTTTGTATTTGGTGGGCAACGGTGTTGAAGGAAGCGTTCAGCATCTTTGACATGTTCGAGTCAATCAGGCTGCTGCCGAGGGGGAAGAAGACTGTCGTTTCCAGAGCCGACAACGGCTACAAGTTCGAAGCCGTCTCAATCTTGCGGTGGCGTTTTGTTGTTGCCATGCTTTTCGTGAGAGCTGGTATTTGCGTCGCTCTGCTCACGTGTGGAACTTTCTATTTGGTTGCGACTATATCGGTCGGTGACCTTTTGCTGAACGCTTTGGCGCTGGAGATCGTCTTGGGTTTGGACGAGTTGATCTTCTCGACGATGGCTCCGATATCAGCGCGAGTACTGGTGCAGTCCATGGAACCCCTGCCCAGGAAATCCAGCATTCTTTGCCGCGGTCTAGACTTCAAGCCGGCCGTTGCGCTGATATTCATTGTGGCTGCCACCGGGTGTGTGAACACATGGCTCCTGGTTCCTCAGACTGAGATCCTGGAGCAGGCCCGAGATGCCATTTGCGGTGGCAACTTGAACTTCATCGCTGGCGCTGACCAGTACGGGCTAGTCAACGCAGCTAATCCAGGCGTTGATGAGCTGGCGCATCGCGACCCCAAAGAAACGTACATGTACAAAGCATTCAGGGAGCTTATTGAAGCGGATTCTTTGGACATCCTCGACGACTATTCTTCTTGTTCGACCGATGGTTCGATGTCTTGTTGGGATACCCTTGGCAAGTTGAGCTGGTCAGGTCGTGGTATTTCTGGAGGCCGCTACTCAGTGCAGGGTGTGGTAGACATGCCAGTGGAAGAAGTCGGTGCAAGAAACAATTGGGAATGTGTCGATCAGGATTTGAGCAACGCTAGGGATCGCGAAGATTACTATTGGCGTCAGACCCAGATGGTCTTGCAGGACGCTGCTTATAACGTAACGTCAATCTCTTCTTGCAAAGACGTGCAGTATGCGTGTTCTGAGTTTGGGGTTCGAGGCCTTCGGGCGAGGCAGTATTGCCCTCAGACCTGTGGCTGTAACAATCCAGTTTCCCCACTCCGGCTGTGGTCGGCCAAGATGGGCTGCCCCGCAGGTTGCTGCAGACACCCAACTTTCGTCGATAAGCTGCACGATCTGAAGTGCACGGACTGGACTCCAGAGAAGCCTCAGATCGTCGATGGCGAGGACTTGCTCCATGTGGTCCAGGAAAGTCTTTCCGATGTGCTTAAAGATGCTTATTTTGAGAATTTTAGTTCTATTTTGCACGAGGGTGGGTGCCCTGCAGTGGTGAAGCTTTTCCGAGGGACGATCTGGCCGGGCGATCTTTGCGCCGAGTCGAACAGCGCAGACGTTCGACCCATCACCCCGCTGTGCCCCATCTCGTGCGGATGCGACAAGCACGCTGGGCTACTGTGCCCCACTGCATGCGCGCAGCATTCGACTTAGGCATATACATGCTCTTTTGTTTTACCGAGTGGTTGTGCACACGCGTTGCAAGGGATGTCTCGCTTTTGCCATGGCGTGGCGGGCGGGGCTGAGCGCAGATTTGTCGGCAGCGCGGGATGAAACACACACTTTGCGTTGATATCGTATGAGTGGGTTCGCGTGGAAGCATGACAATATCCTGGCGAAGGACCCGACCATGTGCAGTTGTGAGTAACGCAGTTGTCGGCATCGTCCTCGGTGAACCTCTCTCTGGGGCCACGGCACGTGTGACGGGTGTGCCACAATTGGCACGGGTTCGCCATGCGGACGCTACCTCCAGAGCCGTCGGTGGATCCCCATGTGAGGCCACGAAACGTGTGAGGGGTGCGCCGAAATGCAGGGTGAACCGTGTGCGGGCGCTGCCACTAGGGCCTTTGGTGGAGCTCCTTATGGGGCCACGAAGCGTGTGAGGGGTGCGCCGAAATGAAGGGTGGAACTGCGTGCGGACCTTGCCATTGGAGCCTTCGGTGGAGCACCTTCTGGGGCCACCGAACGTGCGAGGGGTGCGCCGAAATGGAGGTGGAACTGCATGCAGACCCTGCTACTGGTGCCCTCGGTGGACCAGACTATGGCCACGGAACGTGTAAGGAGTGCTCCGAAATTAGCGTGGAATTGCGTGCGGGCCCTGCCACGTGGGCCTTCGGTGGAGCACCCTATGGGGCCACGAAACATGTAAGGGGTGCGCCGAAATGGAGGTGGAACTGCACGCGGACCCTGCCACTGGGGCCTTCCGTGGAGCACCCTCTGGGGACACGAAACGTGCGCCGCAATGTAGGGTGGAACTGCGTGCGGACCCTACCACTGGGGCCTTCGGCGGACCACCTTCTGGGGCCGCGGAGCGTGTGAGGAGTGCGCCGAAATGAGCGTGGAACTGCGTGCGGGCCCTGCCACCTGGGCCTTCGGTGGAGCACCCTTTGGGGCACGAAACGTGTGAGGGGTGCGCCGAAATGGAGGGTGGGGCCACCGAACGTGCGAGGGGTGCGCCGAAATGGAGGTGGATCGCATGCGGACCCTGCCACTGGGGCCTTCGGTGAACCAGAGTATGGCCACGAAGCGTGTGAGGTGTCTGCCGAAATGGGCATGCGAGAGAGCAGATGCATGGATGGGAGGAGGAAGGAGGCGGGAGGGGGCGGAGGAGAGGAGGAGGGACGCGGGGCGTTGTCTCTTCAAGACGAGAACCCAACACCGCAGGATGGTTGGGAAAAAGAGGAAACGTTCGGTGCTCCGCGCAGATTTCCTGGATCGGCGCTGGATCCCCCTGGCGGCGCCTCTGCCGCCTCCCCTGGCGCGCTCCTCGCGCCAGGGAGG
>CAUYUJ010000780.1:0-5000 GCA_963575745.1 Prorocentrum cordatum
TGAGGGTGGTTCCTTTTCAGAATGTGGTTCTTGCTTTAGCGCCGCGCGCATTCTTTCTAGATGTTTCGCAAGATCGTCACGGATTGCGGGCGGTTCCTTTTCAAAACGTGTTTCTCGCTTCTGCGCCGCGTACATTCGTTTCGAAGAAGTTACACAAGTTTCACGGATTGAGGGCGGGTGGTTTTCAAAATGTGGTTCTCGCCTTAGCGCCGCGCGTTTGACGGATTCCCAAGACCAACGTACCAGAAATGGTGTTTTGGAAGGATTCAGGATTATGCGCGCACAAAAGTTATGTTCATTCGCCGCGGCGGTGTTGAGGTTTCAAAAATAACGTTGCGGCACGATTCCGGATCGTCAAAACGCAACACTCAGATTGATTCGTGGCGTTGACATCCCGAGAACAATGTTTTGGCACGCTTAAAGATCTTCAAACTGTTGTTTTCCAACGAGGCAGTTCTCTCAATGGAAATGAACCGTTGTAGGGGCCTGTGAAGAGGGAGTTTGGAGGGAGGGTTCAGTCCAACATCGTTGAAGACTCTTAGGTTTACACTTGTCCTCCTCCTCCCCTTCCTCCTCCTCCGCCTCCCTCATCCTCCTCCTCCCCTGTTCCGTTTCCTTATAAACAATTTCCCATTGTCGCATCCCGACGTCAGTTTCTAGGGCGGGCCAGGCGTTCCGCCTGAGACTTCTTCACCGCTTACGACTTTGAATCTTGACGGATGGAAACCGTTTCAGAGATGGAGGGCGGGTGGTTTTCAAAATGTGGCTCTCGCCCTAGCGCCGCGCACATTGATTTATATATTTCGCAAGAGCTTCACGGATTGAGAGCGGGTCGTTTTCAAAATGTGGTTCTCGCTTCAGCGCCCTGTGCATTCGTTGTGACCAAGTCACGCAAGTGTCACGGATTGAGGGCGGGTGGTTTTCGAAATGTGGTTCTCGTCTTAGCGCCGTGCACAGTCGCATTCAAAAGTGTTCAGAAGCTTCACGGGTTGAGAGCGGGTGATTTCAACATGTGGCTCTCGTTTTAGCGCCATGCACATTCGTTCTAAGATTCCCAAGAGCTTCACGGATTGAGGGCGGGTCGCTTTCAAAATGTGGCTCTCGTTTCAGCGCAGCGCACACTATTTGTTCAGATGTGCAAGAGTTTCACGGATTGAGGGCGGTCCCTTTTCAAAATGTGGTTCTCGCCTTAGCGCCGCGCACAGTCGCTTTTTTAAACAAAGTCAAGAGTTGAACTGATTGAGGGCGGGCCAGTTTCGAAACGTGGCTCTCGCCTCCGCGAACATTTGTTTATACAAGTTGCAAGAGTTTCACGGATTGCGGGCGGTTCTTTTTCAAAATGCGGTTCTCGCTTTAGCGCCGCGCACATTCATTTAAAACATTTGAAAGAGTTCAACGGGTTCTCATGATAAACGTACCAGAACTTGTGCTTTGGAAGGTTTCAGGATTATGTTGGTGCAACAGTTATTTTGATTCGCGGTGCTGATTTCCCAAAACCAGCGCTCTGGCACGATTCCGGATCGCCAAAACGCAGCAGTAAGGTTGATCCGTGGCGTTGACATCCCGAGAACAATGTTTTGGCATGCTTCAAGGTCTTCAAACTGCTGTCTTCCAACGAGGCAGTTCCCTCAATGGAAATGAACCGTTGTAGGGGCCTGTGAAGAGGGAGCTTGGAAGCAGGGTAAATTCCAACATCGTTGATGGTTTTGGAATTTATACTGGTCCTCCTCCTCCTCCTCCTCCTCCCTCCTCCTCATCCTCCTCGTCCTCCTCCTCCTCATCCTCCTCCTCCCCCTCCTCCTCCTCCTGCTCCTCCTCCTCCTTTCCTCCTCCTCCTCCTTCTCCTCCTCCTCCTCTTCCTTTTCATCCTCCTCCTCCTTCTCTTCTTCCTCTTCCTCCCCAAGTCCGGTCGAACTCGAAGACCAACTGGTCGGAGCCCACCCACTGCAGCACAGGACAGATGAGGACAGATCTTGCCATCGCTCGGGCGTCCCTTCCCCGTGCCTCTTCCGGCGTCGCGCGTGCATTCCTTTCGCAAGATGATCCCAGAGGCTGCTCGATGGTCCTCGCCGAGAACAAGGCACACGTCCGCGCGAGCCAAGAGATGAAAACAACACGACCCCCCCCATGTAGTCACCGGATCTGTCGGAGCTGGAGGACGACCTGTGCACCGCCGTGTGCGACACCAGCCTCAACGAGGCCAACACCACCCAGCACGACTGCGCTTGCGAGCTTCTTGGGGTCCATGCTGGGGGTCACTTGTCTTGGGGCCTCTCGGGCCGTCTCTGTAGGGGAACAGGCGATGACATCGTTAGAAAAACTCGAAAGTTCGCGCGGATTTCTCGGATCGGCGCCGGCCCGCGCCAGGGGCGGCGCCGGAGGCGCCGCCAGGGGGATTCCAGTGCCGGACATCGAGTTCAGCGCCTCCGCCCCCCCTCGAGGGGCGCCTCGCCTCCTCGAGGGATTCCAGTGCCAGACATCGAGTTCAGCGCCTCCGCCCCCCCCTCGTCCTCTGAGAGGGGGAGCGCCTGCTGGCCTCTGCAGGCGTGCGGGAGCGCGGCTGCGGCAGGCGTCGCCGCCGTGCTCGGCCCCCGGGGCAAACCCGCGCTTCCGCGGCCCGACCTGCCTGCTGCCCCTCGGTCCTCATCCTTCCTCCTCCCTGCTTCCCCCTCGCCACCGCTCCTCGTTTGAAAGATTTCTCTTGTAGAACTCACGTCATCCGGACCCTCGGCGGGCGTGCAAGTGAGGCCAACAACTGCGTCTGCTGCACCGCTTCTTGCGAGCATGACGGGATCCGGCGCCGAGTCCCAAACAGGCCCCCTCGCGCAGGGGATCCTTGCAAAATCGGCGCCAGGAGAGGGGCCAAGAGTGTTCCCTGCACCGTTCCCAGCGAATCTGACGGAATCAGACGCACAATCCCAGTCTGGCGCTCTCGCTCGGAACATCTTCGCAAAATCAGCTACAGCGCATTCGTTGCGGCAAGTAGTCAATATGCTGTTCTTGGCGTCCTTGTTACTTCTACCTCGTCCTCGTCATCGTTCTTACCATCATCCTTCATCGTCCTCCCTTCTCCCTCTTTTTTTCTTCCTCCTTCTCCTCCTCCTCCCCCTCCTCATCCTCCTCCTCCTCCTCCTCCTCCTCCTCCTCCTCCTCCTCCTCCTCCTCATCCCTCCTCCCTCTCAGCATCTCTCCCCTTCTCCAAGTGTCACTCCGCCTCCTCTTCATTTTTTTCCAGTCCATCCCGTCTTGTCCGTCATTTTTTATCCTCTTTCCTCCCCCGCCACCCTCCGTCTTCATCCTCGTATCGAAGACGCCCACGGCGAATCACCGCCGCCCGTGCATTTCGGAAACGCCCATGAGGCCAAACGTTGGGCCGAAGTCTGGCCAAACTACTGGACGATGTGACCCCCCAACCGTTGTGGAATATTTCGGGGGATTACTTGGGAGAGGAAGAGAAACGAGGGTGACGAAAGGAGGAGGAGGAGGAGGAGGAGGAGAGCAGGAGGAGGAGGAGGCCTCTTGAGACCCGCTTTGGGTGTTTTGCCGTTTGGGGGCAGATTGGGGGCCTCGTGGGGTTTCTTGGGGGCCTTTGGATGCCACTAAGGAACCTCTTGGCCTTTGGAGGCCGTCTTGGGGTCCTTCTCTGCCGTCGTGGGTCCCTCCCTTGGCGCTTTACGGCCGTCTCGGAGATCTATGGGGCAAGCTTGGGCCTCGGATTGCAAAAAACGAAGGATTGCAAAAAACGAAGGATTGCAAAAAACTAGGTTTTTGCAATCCTTCGTTTTTTGCAATCCTTCTGTTTTTTTGGCAATCCTTCGTGCAAGCTTGGGCCTCTTGGTCAGTCTTGCGTGCCTCTCGGGGCGATCCTGGGCGCTTGGCGGGTCTTGGAGAGCCTGAAGCCCGACAAGGCGACACCGCTAAACTCATGGGACACAGCACAGGGATATCCAAGGATTGCAAAAACAAGCCCAGGATTGCAAAAAACCCTGTTTTGAACGAAGGATTGCAAAAAAACCCAGGTTTTTTGCAATCCTTCGTTCAACCCAGATGTTTTTGCAATCCTTCGGGTTTGTTTGCAATCCAGCGTTTTTTTGCAAAAATTCGGGCCTCGTGGAGGTCATCCTCAAGCCCTCTTAGGGCGTTTTGGTGGCCTCTTGGGCGGCTGTCTGTGGGCCATATGGAGCCATCTTGGGTCCTTTTTGGGGCCGTCTCGGAGACATCTAGGGGCCAGATTGGGTTCTCTTGGGGCCATCTTAGCAGTCTTGGAGACCATATGGACCTGGCCATGCCATCTTGGGGCCGTTTTATGGGGGGAACGGCCGACAGGATACGAAATTCCCGGGTGGCGGGGGAGACCTGCCGAGACCTCAGTGGGAACCATGTTGTTCATGTGCTTCAAAGTTGGTCAGACATCTGGCACGCCGTGGGCCCTTGTTACAAGCCGCCTTGGGCGGCGCATCTGGTGCCCGTCGGCCCACCCCGACCGAGACCTTGCTTGGGTTGTGGGCGAGAGGCCCTTGGGATACATGTCAGGGCCCCTTGAAAATACCTCTCGGAGGGCTCTTGGGGGCTCTTTTCGGAGCGCGGACATCACAGGGAGGAATACCGCATGGCAGCTTAGCGAAAGGCAGTCGCATGCTGAGCTCGGTGAGTCGCGGCAGGGGCGTTCACGATGGCATCGCATGAAGTGGACTCGTTGGAACGGCTGGGGGTCTGACGCGGTTCAACCGATGCGCAGCCTGGTGGTGGGTAAGTATTATGAACGCGTGCATGCCCCGTTGCTTGGGCACACTGGTGGGTGGGCCAGTGATTGGAACAGGTACGCAACACGCAGACACGTTATCGTTTTCCCATTCGTTGTGTTGCCGATCGGCGCGGGCCTCCGCACCGACCCTCCCCCCCATGGAGTAGATCTTGGCTGCTTCTGGCGCAGCTTAGCAGCAGCAGCGGTAGCAGCAGATTGGACCGACTCGCAGTGGGCCCCACCGCGAGGGGGGGGA
>CAUYUJ010000780.1:12500-122500 GCA_963575745.1 Prorocentrum cordatum
CTCGGTCGGGCGAACTCCCCGCGGAGTCGCTGGGCGATGGCGAGGTCCCGCCCGCTCTGAGGAGGAGGGGTGGGAGGAGGAGGAGGAGGAGGAGGAGGAGGAGGAGGAGGAGGAGGAGGAGGAGGCGGGGGAGGAGGCGGAGGAGGAGGAGGAGGAGGAGGAGGAAGCCTCGCAGGCTCGCCGGCCTCCCCCTTTGTTCCCGAGCCGCGCGATCGCAGCAGGGTGCGGCTCAGGAAGGGGTGTAGAACTGAAGGGTACTCCAGACTTCGTAATAAAGGGAGGGGGGTCTCGTTTCGGGGGGGTCTCTTCCAGGCTATCTTGGAGGGCCTGGGGGGGGTCTGGGGACGACGTTTTGGAGGGTTCTCCCACGGGGGGAGGTCTGAAACGGCTTGTCTTGGAGGGTCCAGACCCCCTCCCTTTTATTACGAAATCTGGAGTATACGCCGCGCCCGAGCGGCGAGCGCCACGCTCTGCCGAGATGCGTTCGGCGTCTCGGCGAGTGCGGCATCCCGCCCACGCGCGCGCGATGTGCTCCGCGCCTTACTCATGCCGCGCATTTTGCTTCGTCGGTGGCGGCAGGTCAATGTTGAAGGGGGAACCGTCGAGTCTGCATTGCTCTTCAGAGGCAGGATGGGCGGGGATCTGACCTTGATCGGCAGATTGTGTGGCAGAGTGTGAGCAAGTAGTGGTAAGGGGGATGAGCGGATACCAGACTCTCGGGGCGTCCATCGGCACAGCTCCTCGGTACGAGTGCGGAACACAATGGATTACGCGTGTTCGTTATTGTGTTCTTCCTCTTCCTCTTCCTCATCTTCCTCCTCTTCGTGATCGGTTGAGCTATTGAGCACGATACGTACATCTCTCCTCCTCATCCCCGTTATCATCCTTGTTCTCTTCGTCCTCCCCCTTCTCTGCTCGTTTTCGTCCTTTCTCCTCCGCCCTCCCATACTTCGTGATCCCCCTGCGTTCCCTCCTTTTCGGTCGTGCCTCCCTCTCTCTCTCTCTCTCTCTCTCTCTCTCTCTCTCTCTCTATATATATATATTTCTCTCCTTCTCGCTCTCCCTCTCTCTCTCTCTCTTGGCTGTAAGGCCACCTACTGGGGCCGCGTCCTTCGTCCTCTCTCCTCCGCTCCCCCATACCTCGTGTTCCACCTGCGTTCCCTCCTTTTCGTTCGTGCCTCTCTCCCTCTCTATATATTTGATTATTGGCTGTAAGGCCACCTACTGGGGCCGCGTCACGCGTCCCCGGGGTGGACTGGAGAGAAGCAGGAGGCGAAGGAAGAAGGGGACGAGGAAGAGCACGAGGAAGGGGTATTGACTGGGTGGGGAAGAAGGAGGGGGGGCAGAGGCGAAAGGAGGAGGAGGAGGAGGAGGGAAGCACGGAGGAGGAGGAAGTCATCCTCCGTCTCCTCCTCCTCCTCCTCATCCCCATCAGTATCATCATCATCAGCAGCATCGAGTGCGGCTGCATGGACGCCAAGCTTGGACATCCCCGATCACGATATCGCTGCCTCAGGGTAGCAAGTGGGGGCCAACATTCTGGACAATTATATTGGAAGACTGCTTATCACACGCTTGGGATAAATGCCAGCACTTGCAACTGGGTGTAGTTTTACGCAAAATCACCCCGTGTGCAGCGCATGGTACCAAATATTGCCGGACTTGCCATTTCAAGGTGGTGCCTTTCATCGCGTTTTCAGAGAAAAACAAAAAAAAATGCTCATTGTATTCGCGACGCACGCCGGATATTCGACTTACTTGGCGCCGCTTTGCGCGACCACGGATTCGATCTCCCAGCAAGCACGGTACGTTGGACAAGCCAGAACCAGAGAGACTCCGAGCATTCGTGGCCGGGAGCGACGTACGAGGGTCATGGCGTTTTCATGCGTTGCGTTGGCATTTACATGAACGCCAATGGCCGCAACGGAGAGGACATCCGAGTCAAATCGTATTCCGCAAGGAGCGCCGTCGCTCATTCAGCGAGTGTTTTGTTTTTCAGAGCATGGGCTCCTCAACCGGATTTGCGTGTCCATGTCCACGTGGTCAGCTGGAGTGTGGACCTACAATCAGCAGGCCGCCCAAAAGTTGCGAGCAGTCCAGAACGGAGCTGCGGTACCTCCGTTTTCCCCGGCATCGCGGTGAAGTTGATGAACATTATTGTCGTCGACAGAGGCGCCTTCTGAGGAACATCAAGATTGAGAACGGCTTTGCAGATCTGGGCGCGGTCGCTGCCCAGCGTACGTATCGATGTTTTGGACACGTCGGCCGGCTCATGGACACTTCCCCGGAGTCGTTACTCTGCCAAGCATTCAAAAGGAATTGTCATTCGTAGGGCCGTTCCAATTTGCACAGAGTTTCGGACAGAAGGCCATGGCTGGTTTTCACCATGGCGTTATGAAGCACAGATGACATCATTTTTTCAGCAGGATCAGAAGGATTGGAAGGTTGTTGCATTAGATCGCTAATTATGGAAAAGTGACGAGCCAGAGTGGCTGCATCACACGTTAGGCGCTATTGGACTGAAGGCAATCTTGTAGATCGCCTCGACTGGTGGGGCCGATGGAGCACCTGCTCTCTCAGATCGGTAAACAAACAAGCAACGTCATCATCATCACCATCTCCAGATGCAGCATCATTATCATCGTCAGCAGCTTCTTGCTCCGCATTATCCTCCTGATCCTTCCTCTGGAGGGGTAGGAGGAGAGTGGTGATGAGGGGGGGGGCACTTAGAGGAAATGGTAAGCACGTGAGGAGCAGCGCAGTGAGGACGAGGAGCGGGAAGAGGCAAGGGAGGAGGGACGAGAGGAGGGAGGGGGGCTAGAGGAAGAGACTGAGGAGGTGAAGGATGAGAAAGAAGGGAAGGGAATGGAAGGGACGGCAAATCATGCAGCAAGAAGGGGGAGGGAGATCTGGAGGAGGAGGAGAAAGAGGAGGAGGAGGAGGAGGAGGAGGAGGAGTGGCAGCAGCAGGAGGCGGAGGATGAGTTGAGTGGGAGTCGTGGGGAGGAGAACGAAGAAGAGCACGACCAGAATCGGGAGGATATGGGGATCGGGATGAGGAGCGGTGGAAGCATCGGAATCGGAGGGTGAGGAGGCGGAGAGGACAGAATGAGGGCACGGGGAATGGGACAGTTCTTAGTAGTAGGAGGATGAGGAGGTGGAAGAGGAGAGGGAGGAATGTCAGGCGATCGCAAACATGGATCAAGGGGGCGTGGATTAGCGACGGGTCCCGTTTCCAATGGAACTCGCTGATTTCCGCCGCCGAACGAGGCGGCACCGGCCGCATTTTGGAGGGGCACCTCCCCCGATCCATGGTTTTGGCGACGGCGCGCCAAATCCATGGATCGCTAATCCATGTTTGCGCGCCCCCGAGAGTCGGGTGATGGATGACGACGAGAAGGCACAGCAGCAGCAGCAGCAGCAACGGTAGGAGGATGAGGAGGATCATGGAGAGAAACAGGTGGAGGAAGAGGAAAAGCGATGAGGCAGATGAGGCACGGGAGCGCGAGGAGAAGGGGGGGAGGAGGGGCGGGGAATGGGAGGAGGCAGGGGGAGGGGGGATTTGGATTCCGAAGTATGACGCGACTGCAGCGCCGCTCCACCAGTAAATAGCCTGGGGGGGCGTCGCTGTCTGCCGACGGGCCGTCGCCAGCCTCGCCGGCCGTCGCAGCTCGCCTCGCCCACTGTCGACAGAGTTGTCGCTGGGTATTCGCGGTTGCTTCGAGAACGAATTCAGGATGCCCACCTCCTTTGGTTCCCCTCTTGTTCCTCCTCGCCCCGATGATCATCATCAGCAGCATCGGCAGCATCATCATCATCATCATCATCATCATCATCATCATCATCATCATCGTCGTCATCATCATCATCGTAATCAGCATCATCAGCGTCATGATCATAATCATCAGCTTCAGCATCCTCATCATCTTCATTACTATCAGCAGTAACATCCGCATCATCATCATCATCATCATCACAGCATCAGCATCAGCATATTCATCATCAACCTCAGCAGCATCAACATCAGCATCATCATCATTATCATCATCACCATCATCAACATCAGCATCAGCATCGTCATCATCATCGTAATCAGCATCATCAGCGTCATGATCAGAATCAGCATCGGCATCATCACCATCATCATCATAATCCGCGTCATCATCATACTCAGCATCAGCACATCATCATCAACATCATCATCATCATCAGCATATTCATCCTCATCCTTATCCTCGTCGTCGTCGTCACCACCACCACCACCACCACCACCACCACCTCCATCACCACCACCACCACCATGATCATCACCATCAGCATCATCATCCTCATCCTCATTCTCATCGTGACCATCCTCGTCAGCATCGTCACCACTATCATCTTCTTGATCCTCATCACAATCGTCGTCGCCATCATCATCGGCATCAGCAGAATCATCATCCTCGCCAGCATCACAGTCCTTATCTTCGTCCTCATTATCGTCTTCATCTTCTAGCCAATGTCGCTCAAGCCCATGCTCGGCCGCTGGCCTCTGGACGGCGTGCGTGTGCAGCCCACCTCGGCTCGTGCGAGATGGTGGCCGCCGCCCGTCTGGCTCGGTGATGCTATTTTGGTCTGCTGCGAGAGCGACGACTGACACGATGAGAAACGGGAGATAGGTCAGGATGATGGGAAGAACGGAGGATAGGGAGATAGGTCAGGATGATAGGTCAGGATGAGAAACGGGAGATAGGTCACGATGAGAAACGGGAGATGGTCAGGACAGTGAGAACGGGACAAGGTGAGAAAACGGGAGGATGGTCACCGAACCCACCGCCGATCGCCTTCAAGGCGCGCGGCCAGGCGTCAGTGCGGTTGTGGATATCGGTGATCGGCGTCGCCCCCTCTGGCTTGGGCGTTCGGACAATTGCGCGCTGGCTGGCGCGCGAGAGTGAAAGTCTCGTCTCGTCGCGGCAGGTTCTTCATGCACGTGGTGTTCTTGCCGACCATTTAAGTTATACCAAGATTGTGAACCACGTCGTCACAGCATCGATTGCAGCTCTGGTGCAGTAGCTGTCCGTGAGCATGTACAACGAGCATGGCCATAAAAAGAGGTCTGGTAAGGCCCACATTGTCTTAGTGATTCGCCGCGCATGTGGCGCAGCGGACCAGCAGCCTGATGACGATGGTCTTCAGGTGCACACTGGCGACGGCCATGTTGCCCATGACTACGGCAGAGGTGTTGTGGCTGACATGTTGGCAGATCTCAATGGACATGGTGATGATCGACGCCGCTTGCGCCGTCGTGGGCGTTCGCCTTCACGTCCAAGTAGTTGTTGACCGTGCTGATCTATGGCATGCACCTGGAGCCATCGACCCGTGATATGAGGCAGCGCGCCGCGGTCCGATGATTATTTGACATGGTGGCCGAGGTCGTGATGGTTAGCATCATGATGCCCATGTTGTTTGTGGTGCAGCTTTGCATGAGCGCTTCATCGCGCCTGCGACTGTCCTCAGACTCCGTGGCATGATACGATTCATGCGCAGCGTGCTTTCGACTGCAATCGCGGCATGATTTGTTAACCCGACGATCAAGTTCAACGATGGCATGTGGATGTTGAATTGGCTGTGGACGCCAAGAGTGTCAGCGGACCTTCGTGCCAGTCGATGTGGAACCCGATATTCTCCACGTCGACGTCGCCGATTCAGCGCTGACGTCGCAGGTGCACCGCCGATGCATCGGCGACGCGGCGCGATCCTCCGACCCCGTCTGCTCGGATCCCATCCAGGATGCTTTTGGTATGAGGCGGGCTTTGGGGCAACTGAGTTTCCCGCCGACGCAGGAAGCGTTCGACATCAGCCAACCGTCGACATCGGCCGTCCTGCATCGATTCGGGATGAAAATTTGGCCCCGGGGAGGAGGAGGAGAAGGAGGAGGAGGAGGACGCTGAGAGGCCCCCCAGTAGTTTGTAGTTTTGGAAGGCGGGGAACTGGCGCGCAGTCGGTCGCAGGAGGAGGAGGAGGAAGAAGAAGAAGAAGAAGAAGACGAGGAGGAGGAGGAGGAGGGGGAGGAGGAGGAGGCGAGGAGGAGGAGGAGGAGGCGGACCAGTTTAAACCCAAGAGTCATCAACGATGTTGGAATAAACGAATGTGCGCCGCGCTAAGGCGAGAGCCACATTTAAACAAAAAAGGGTGGCCCTCAATCCGTGCGCGCGGCGCCAAGGGGAGAGCCAGATTTTGAAGACCACCCGCCCTCCATCTGTGAAACCGCTGACAACTTTGTAAGCTTCCGAGTTGTTAATGATGAGGGAATCTCAGGCGAAACGCCTGGCCCGCCCTAAAAACTAGCTTCGTGGGAGGAGGAGGAGGAGGAGGAGGAGGAGGAGGAGGAGGAGGGCGGAGAAGGAGGAGGAGGAGGGCGGAGGAGGAGGAGGAGGAGGAGGAGGAGGAGGAGGAGGAGGGAGGAGGAGGTTCGCGAAGGCGGGCGACATTAAACCGCGGCGGGGCGCCCCCGCCACCACCGCGGCGCTGGCCGCGGAGCCCCAGCACCCGAGGGCGCGCGGGCCCCCTCGGGGGCGAGCGGGGAGAGAGGCCCCTTGGGAGGCGGACCCCCTCGGGAGGCTCGAGGCTCGAGGAGGAGCGAGGAGGATCGAGGCTCGAGGAGGATTGATCAGGATCGAGGCTCGAGGAGGATCGAGGCTCGAGGGGGCCTCGAGGGGTTCCGCATGCGCTGCTGCCGACCACCCGCCAGGACTCGGACGCCCTCGGGGGCGCGGGGCTGCGCGAACGCGGGCCAGGCGGCGGGCCGCGCGAACGCGGGCCAGGCGGCGGGCCGCGCGAACGCGGGCCAGGCGGCGGACCGCCTTCCACCTATGGCGGCGCGGCCAGGGCGCTGCCCGCCCGCGCCCGCGCCACGGCGGGCGCGCTCTCGCTTGCAGTCGGCGGGCTGGTCGCTGGCGCCTTGCGGAACGCTTTTGGCATCGCTTTTGGCAAATGGCGGACGCTTCTCGGCGAGGGCCATCGAGGAGCATCATTCGAAGAGGAAAAACGCCATAAGCACAAACTGTTGGCGCTCCGCGCGGATCTCTTGGATCCACGCTGGGACCCCAGGCGGCGCCTCCCGCGCCGCCCCTGGCGCGCTCCTTGCGCCAGGTAAGGGGCCCAGCGCAGATCCAGAAAGCCGCGCGGAGCGCCAAAAGTTTATGCTTATGCCGCTGTTGCTTCTCAACGAAAACACGAAACCGGCACATCCACGGGGCAGGGACGCCTGAACGATGGCGGGAGCGGTGCCGCGCCAGGGTGAGGCGGTGCTCCGCGCCTGCGCCACGGCGGGCGCGCTTGCTTTCAGGCGGCGGGCGGGCCGCCTGCGCCTTCCGGAGCGGTTCCGCGCGCAGGGGCAACGAGAACGGGGGGGATAGGCATAGGCTTAAGCCGGGCATGTAGAGCTACAGGAGGGAGATGCAGAAAGAGACCCCCCCAAAAAAACAGTATGGCGACGGTTTTTCTGCTACGTTTGAGTATGTTGGGGTATGTTTGAGTATTCGACATTTTTCATCCAAAATCTCGCCTCTAGGAGGACATGCCCGACCCAAGCATATGGGGGAGATGCATCGACCCCCAATCGGTCATTGATCGCCGATATGAGCCCGATAGCCCCAGCCTGCCCAGGAACGTGCGGATCCTGTATCGGGCGCCTATCCCCAATCTATCGGCGATGTACGGCCGAGTCGAGGTTGATGTTCCCCCCCCTACGCCTGTCCCCCCCCGATCGCTGCCCCTCGCACGGGAAAGGGCAAGGCGGTGCTCTGCGATGTTGCTTCGTCGTCGTGTTCCAGCGGCGTCTGCTGCTCGACTTGCTGGGAGCCCCGGCTGGCTGCGCGCCACGGAGTGCTCTCGGCGTGCGGCTACCGGCGGGGAGGGTCTGGAAGGTGCGCGCGGGCGCCCTCTGGGCGTCACTGGTGCCCGTTCGGGGCGCATCGCGAACGGCTCCACAACGAGAGATCGCGCGGGCCGTCGCTGATTGGATCTGGCCGACTTGTGGGGTGGGAGGCCTCGGCATCGAGGGATGCGCGCCGGGGCTGCACCGCATGCGCGCCGACGGCGGCCACAAGGAGGCGCACATGGACCTGGACGTCTCGGCACATGCTTGGGTCGACGTCGCGGTCCGCTCTGCCGCGGAGGCAGGGCCAGCGAAGCGGTCCTTCGGCCACGAAGCGGCGAACGCGGAGCGGCGGAATCGCAACCGCTATGTCGTTGGGGTCGTGTCCTTCGCCGCGGAGGCCGGGGAGCGCCTGGGTGCGGCGGCGCAGCAGCTCAGTGCGGGCAGCGTTTCCTGCGGCGAACTTGCTTGGCGAGCTGGGCGGCAAGCAGGACGCCGAGTCCGCACGGCACATCGTTGCGCAGGTGTCTGGTGCGTTTTTGGCGCGGCTGGCAGGTTTGCTCTTGGCAGCGGTGTCGGGCGTTGGGCCGTTGGGGATGCGGGCCGCGCTTGCTTAATCTGTTACCTATACGACCGCCCGGCGGGCGATAAGGAGGTTGGGGGGGGATTGAGATCAAATGCCCACCCTGACTGACCTCCACCCTGACTGACCTCCAGCCTGTCACCTAGGATTGGATAAGATAAGATGGGTTGTATTGGAAGAGATGGATTGGATAAGGTAAGATGGATTGGATTGGATTGGTCCGCCGCAGGCGCATAAACAAATGAATTGATGGATTGGGTTGGATGGATTGGATTGGGTGGGCTTAGATAAGATGGGACAAGATGGGTTGGATAAGATAATATTGACTGGATTGGACAAGATGGATTGGATAAGATACGCTGGATTGGATAAGAAAGACCGCCGCAGGCGCCAAAAACAATGAATGGATGGATTGGGTTGGGTGGATTGGATTGGATGGGATAAGGTGGATTTGATAAGATAAGATGGGTTGTATTGGAAGAAATGTATTGGATAAGTTAAGATGGATTGGATTGGCCCGCCGCGGGCGCAGAAACAAATGCATTGATGGATTGGGTTGGGTGGATTGGATTGGGTGGGATTAGATAAAATGGAACAACATGGGTTGGATAAGATAAGATGTATTGGATTGGACAAGATGGATTGGATATAATAAGCTGGATTGGATAAGAAAGCCCGCCGCAGGCGCCGAAAAAATGAATTACGAAATTAGCGACAAGCGTTAGCGCCAGGACGCCCGGGACACCCGGAACACCGCCCGGCCCAAGTGGGACACCTCCCGGCCACCGGCGGACGGGAAACGGATTTTCGCTCCTACTGACACCCAGGACACCTGGGACACCGCCTGGCCCAACTGGGACACCTCCCAGCCACCGGCGGACGGAAACGGACTTTCGCTCCTACTTCGGCCTAGCTACAGGAGGATCACGCGCAGCTTCGCCTCGCCCGCACGCACGACAGGATCACGAAACCGAAAACGATTTCCCGGCGGGGGGTCTCCGTTTCACTGCGATCTCACCCCCCAACGTCCGATGGTGTGGTGTCTGTTCTTTCGGCAAGTTGAGATCGACCATCATCGTCGTAGCAGTCATCATCGGCATCGCTGTCGTCATCCTGGTTTTGCAATTTTTCTTGTTTTTCCCGCTTCATCATACTTTGATTCCCCTCCTGTTACATATCCTCCTGGACCCCTTCGGGTCCGCTTCCCCAACGTCACGCAGCGACTGGAGAGGCCCAAGTCCTCCTGTCTCCCTCGTTAAATGCATCCTCCTCCCATTGCCGCTTCTCCTTCCTTTGCCGCATCGTCACCCAGACAACTCAGAATTTCCTTTTCCGTTTTCTTCCTCATCCTCTTTCCTTTCATCTTCCTCCTATCTCTTCAATGTTCCTCCTTCAGCGTATTTCTCCTTTCCGTCCTTGCTACCCAGCGAATTCACGATGCCGGTCTCGCAAGTGTGGACCTGCGCCAAAGACAAGCGCGGCATGCAGAGCATCCAGCAAAGTCTGTTTAGCGCAGTGCTTCGGGCCGGTGCTTTTACGTGCCAGTTTCGCGCAAGAGTCGTAACAACGATTTCTCTTCTTCCCCACAGAGTCATGGAGTGAAAGGCTTCGCGGGCTGGAGGGAGGAGCGAGTACGAGTCCTTCTCTCTCTTCTTATATCTTCGCTGGAGCAGGAAGCGAACCCACTGCAATGAAGAGAAAAGTTGCTGTTCATGGTGCGGACGCTGACGCTGAGGACCATTGATGGTCATCGGGCCGTTCTTGTTATCCTGGCCCTATCATGCTTGAAGACTCTAAGGTTTCAGGTAAGCTGGGTCCCCAGCCATCCTCTCTCCAAGGCGGGGCGGTGAGCCTTGGGGCGCGGATTCGCAAGTTGACGGTTTTCATGAGGGCACAGACCGCAAGCCATGGACAATCAATTCCAACGTAAGCCGGGATATGTAAAGCTACGAAGTACAAACATATACCAATCTCAACCGCATGAGAGCGCACCCGCGGGGGGCATGTGCCATGGCCCACGAGTTCAGCCAATTATACATACGCGTGGTTACACTGTGGGATGGAACATGTCGGTGTTTGAACGACCAGTTGAATGATTAGTTTGTAACTTGGAGCTTGGAGTCCGCATATCGTGATCTGAACATTTACGGGAAGATCTAACCCTATATGCGCGTTGGGATACCTTGAATTTCTATGCCTGCGTTTCTGGCTATATGATCTTTGCCCCAACAATGTATCAAAATGGTTGCATGGTTTTGTGAAGAGCCATATGTGTCTTCATTGTTGGCAGCATCGCGCGCGCCCTTCTAAGCATCGCTCATATTATGACATATGCGTATACACAAGCACCCGATAAATCCACATGTATACAAGCATGTAGATGTGTATATGTGTATACATGCGTATATATATATATATATATATATAGATAAATGTATGTGCGTTTGTATTCCCATCCGTCTGTGTTCCATTGTCTTGCACAGAGCGGCCTCCCACGCCGACGAACTATGTTTGCGCGGCGGAGGCCGGACCTTTCTTCACGTGAGCACTACGCATTGGGGGGTCGTGCAAGGTTCCATTCAACAAAATGCGTGCTACCTTTCGATGGTTGCCAGATTCATTGGCTTACGCCACACCGCCGACCCTTTGGGGCGGCAGCAATCGTCCCCCGCGTCGCCTGTCCGGACAGCCTATGAGGCCCCTCTAGACACGTTTTGGAGCCCTCTTAGGACCGTCCTGCCGTTCCCCCAGGCCGTTGCTATGGTTTCTGCGGCCTTCGTGGGGCGCCCGGAGGCCGTCGTGGAGCCTTTTGGGTCGGCGGATTTGTTTCCGTCTGTTGTGTTGTATGATTGTTTTTTGTGGTCAGTCATCCAGGCATCCACCAGGGTGTCGGCTTCGGCAGGGGGCCGGTGAGCACCGGTAGTTTATAGAATTCGGTTGAGGGAGCGATCTGGATCAAACACAATACTCCAGGTAAGTGTTTGAAGCGTGGCAGGGGGGGGGGGGGGGGCGATATGCACTGCATATTATGTTTGTCCAACATGGTTTCTCCATTCTCGGACTGCGAGTTCGAGTTGTTGATTCTGGTATGCGCTGTTTTAGATTGTTTTTTCGAGGGGACGGTGCAAACAAAGTATTCTGGACCATCCCGTGGTGTTAGGTCTTCGTTTTGAAGAGACAGCGCCCCGCGTCTCTCTCCTCTCCTCGCCTCTCCTCCTCCCCCTCCTCCCGCTCCTCCCTCCTCCCCCTCCTCCCACCATCAGCATCATCATCAACATTATCATCATCAAACTCTCCACCGTCATCGTAATCACCATCGTCATCACCATTACGGCCGACATTATCACCATCATCGTCATCGTTCGCCGCCCATTCTTGCACGGCCTCACACTGTTCGTGGCCCCATAGAAGCTCCACCGAAGACGTGGCAGGATTCGCATGCAGTTCCACCATCATCTCTGCGCACCCGTCACACAGTTCGTGGCCCCATAGGGAGCTCCACCGAAGGCCTCAGTGGCAGGATTCGCATGCATACAGTTTCATCCTCATGCCAGCGCACCCCTCACAAGGTTCGTGGCCCCACAGGGAGTTCCACCGAAGACGAGATTGACAATTGCGGCACCCACAATTGCTCATGGTTGGGTCAGGCTAATTTATGCACGGTTGCGCGCGGCATTGGAAATTCAAAGCCCACGAAGGCAAGTTCCAGTAACACCTTTCCCAGCGCGCGACACATCACCGTCGACATTCAATGTTGTGTTGATCAGCGTGCAGATGCAGGCGAGGGTTCTCAAAGGCTGGGCTAGTGTCATCGCGATGATTAAGAAAAGAAGTTTACATTCCAGAGCAAACGCCTCGATCGCAATATCCCCACGGCCAGAGCGCAAATGCAAGTATCGTACCCATGTCGCCCCCCCTTGGAGTGCCCAAGTTTGAATGTACGCGGTGGGTCCGAACATTGGCGAATTCCAATAGGAGCGAATATGACAGTGTGTGGGTCGATCTGAGAGTGTGGGTGGCTCTGAATGAGCGTGCGTGAGATTGCTTCTTTGGTAAGAGAATGTACGTCAACGTTGAGAACGTGGAGCGAGTCGGAATGTTAGTGATAGGCTCTGGGTACGATTGAACCTGAATGTGGTTTAGATTGCACACGCTTACACCGATTGCCCCGCCTCTCAGCTACACGATCATACTCCAGTATGGGTTGGGCCAGAGGCGTTGCATATATGTTGGGAAGAAGAACCGTTCTAACCACAGCTGAACCAATTGTTAGGCACAATGCCGCCCCACGTATCCAGAGCAGCAACGCGCGCCCACGATTCGAATCCAACCATCCTGTGGTGTTGGGTCTTCGTTTTGAAGAGACGGTTCCCGCGTTCCTCCTCCTTCTCTTCTTCCCCCTCTTTCTCCACCGTCCGCATGCGTCCCGCACACCCAGTACAGCATTTCGTGGCCTTCCTCCCCCCCTTGCGTTTCACCCACCCAGTACAGCGCTGCGTGGCCCCATAGGCCATAGGGAGCCCCACCGAAGGTCCCAGTGCTACCTTCCGCATGCGTCCTGCACACCCAGTACAGCGCTTCGTGGCCCCAGACGGAGCTCGACCGAAGGTCCCAGCGCTACCGTCCGCATGCGTCCCGCACACAGTACAGCGCTTCGTGGCCCCATAGGGAGCCCCACCGAAGGTCCCAGTGCCACCGTCCGCATGCGTCCCGCACACCCAGTACAACGCTTCGTGGCCCCATAGGGAGCCCCACCGAAGGTCCCAGTGCTACCGTCCGCATGCGTCCCGCACACCCAGTACAGCGCTTCGTGGCCCCATAGGGACCTCCACCGAAGGTCCCCGTGCTACCGTCCGCATGCGCCCCGCACACCCAGTACAGCGTGAGCCCCACCGAAGGTCCCAGTGCTACCGTCCGCATGCGTCCCGCACACCCAGCACAGCGCTTCGTGGCCCCATAGGGAGCCCCACCGAAGGTCCCAGCGCTACCGTCCGCATGCGTCCCGCACACCCAGTACAGCGCTTCGTGGCCCCATAGGGAGCTCCACCGAAGGTCCCAGTGCTACCGTCCGCATGCGTCCCGCACACCCAGTACAGCGTTTGGTGGCCCTCCTCCTCCCCCTCCCTGCGTTTCACCCACCCAGTACAGCGTCCCGTGGCCCCATAGGGGGCACCACCGAAGGTCCCAGCGCCACCGTCCGCATGCGCCCCCGCACACCCAGTACAGCGCTTCGTGGACCCATAGGGAGCCCCACCGAAGGTCCCAGCGCTACCGTCCGCATGCGTCCCGCACACCCAGTACAGCGCTTCGTGGCCCTCCTCCCCCTCCTCCCTGCGTTTCACCCACCCAGTACAGCGCTTCGTGGCCCCATAGAGAGCTCCACCGAAGGCCCCAGCGCCTTCGTCCGCATTCGCTCCAGAACCCCAATTTGGCATTTTCATCAACCCAGTGCAGCGCTTCGTGGCCCCATAGAGAGCTCCACCGAAGGCCCCAGCGCCTTCGTCCGCATTCGCTCCAGAACACCAATTTGGCATTTTCATCAACCCAGTGCAGCGCTTCGTGGCCCCAAAAGGGGGCTCCACCCAAGGCCCCAGTGCCACCGTCCGTTTGCGTCCGGGAAATGTAATTAATTTGGCATTTTCACGCGCGCAGTGCAGGGCTTCGTGGCCCAATAGGGGGCTCCACCGAAGCCCCCAATGGGACCGTCCGCATGCGCCCCGGTACCCCAATTTGGCATTTTCGCTCGTTCGGTTGAGCGCTTCGTGGCCCCATACGGAGCTCCACCGAATCCCTCAGTGGGACCGTCCACATGCGTCCCGGAAACCAAATGCGGCACACCACCCACACAGTACAGCGTTCCCCCCCGCCCAGTGCAGCGCTTCGTGGCCCCATAGGATATTCACAATTACGGTACCCACAACTGCATATGGTTGGGACCTTCGCCAGGATAATGCTTGTTCCCAACCATCCTGTGGTGTTCGGTCTCCTCCTTTTCCCCCTCCTCCTCCACCGTCCGCATGCGTCCCGCACACCCAGTACAGCGTTTCGTGGCCCTCCTCCCCTTCCTCCCTGCGCTTCACCCACCCAGTACAGGGCTTCGTGGCCCCATAGGGAGCCCCACCGAAGGTCCCAGCGCTACCCTCCGCATGCGTCCCGCACACCCAGTACAACGCTTAGTGGCCCCATAGGGAGCTCCACCGAAGGTCCCAGTGCTACCGTCCGCATGCGTCCCGCACACCCAGTACAGCGTTTCGTGGCCCTCCTCCCCTTCCTCCTTGCGTTTCACCCACCCAGTACAGGGCTTCGTTGCCCCATAGGGAGCCCCACGGAAGGTCCCAGTGCTACCGTCCGCGTGCGCCCCGCACACCCAGTACAGCGCTTCGTGCTCCCATAGGGAGCTCCACCGAAGCTCCCAGTCCTACAGTCCCCATGCGTCCCGCACACCCAGTACAGCGTTTCGTGGCCCTCCTCTTCTTCCTCCCTGCGCTTCACCCACCCAGTACAGCGCTTCGTGGCCCCATAGGGAGCCCCTACCGAGGGTCCCAGTGCTACCGTCGGCATGCGTCGTGTACACCCAGTACAGCGCTTCGTGGCCCCAAAGGGAGCCCCACCGAAGGTCACATTTCTGCCGTCCGCATGCGTTCCGCACACCCAGCACAGCGCTTCGTGGCCCCATAGGGAGCCCTATTGAAGGTCCCAGCGATACCGTCCGCATGCGTCCCGCACGCCCAGTACAGCGTTTCGTCGCCTTCTTCCCCCTCCCTGCGTTTCACTTACCCAGTGCACGCTTCGTGGCCCCATAGGGAGCCCCACCGAAGGTCCCAGCGCTACCGTCCGCATGCGTCCCGCACACCCAGTACAGCGCTTCGTGGACCCATAGGGAGCCCCACCGAAAGTGCCAGCGCTACCGTCCGCATGCGTCCCGCACACCCAGTACAGCGTTTCGTGGCCCTCCTCCCCCTCCTCCCTGCGCTTCACCCACCCAGTACAGGGCTTCGTGGCCCCATAGGGAGTCCCACCGAAGGTCCCAGTGCTCGGCAGCCAAGGATTCCATAACTGAACACGGGTTTCCATAACCGCACACGGGTTTCCATAGTTGCCGACATGGGTTTCCATTGTTGCCGACACGGGAATCCATAATCGCCGACACGGGCTTCCACAATTGACAGCACGGGTTTACAATACTCGCCGACATGGGCTTCCATTATTGCTACACGGGTTCTTATAATTGCCGACACGGGTTTCTAAAATTGCCGACAGGCACCCATGATTGACAGCAGGGGTCTCCGTAATTAACCGCCTTCGTTCTTTCTCTCTTTATGTTTTTCCGTTTTGTTATTCCGGCATGTCTCTGTTTATTTCGTTGTGTGTGTTCTTCCCCGTGTGTTTTGTTTATATATGTTTTGTTTTGTGTGTTTCTTCATTTCTTTCTCTCTCTCTCTCTCTTTCTATTTCCCTCTCTTTCTCTCTTTCTCTCTCTCTCTCTCTCTCTCTTTCTCTTTCATTCATCATTACAGTTTGTGCCCCCTTCTGCGCCCCAATGCTCGCCAACCGAATGCGGGTGAGACGTGTGACGCCACGAGGTAGCAAACTGACCAGCGCCCACGGACCCCAACGCTTAATTGATGCATAACATTACACAGATATGCTTATGACGATTCGACTTGGGACATGTACGTGTGGGTTCTACACATGTTGATGACTATGTGTATGTTTCGCACGTAAATCCTGATACATGCTCATAAAATTGCGCAAATATGTTTAAATCATCATGAAATGTGCAAACGGCACGATTTGCATATATGTTTACACATGTGGAAGGACGTGCGTGTACTTGCACGCGCATATGCGTGAGGTTGCGCATGGCTTGTTGTCACCCGTGTTGTAGAACGCAGGATACACCGATATAGCCCAGGAGCCCAAGATAACCCTAGAGACCCCAAAAGACGTACGAGACCCCATGGGGTGCCCTTGTGAGACCCCGTGTGTCCCAAGAACAACAGCCCAAGAGACCCGATGGGGCCCATGAGACGCACGAGTCCCCAAGGGATCTCACGAGGCCAAAAGACTTCAAGATCCATAATAGTTCCCCACGAGGCCTTCGAGATCCCAAGAGCCGAGCAAGTGGGGGGGTGGAGCAGGCGGAGCAATGCCGCAAGGCGTCCCATAAGAGAGAGCGCCGTGAGAGGAAGCAGGAGGAAAAAGAGAAAGAGCAGGAGGAGCAGGAGCAGGAGGAAGGAAAAGGAGGGAGGAACGACGAGGACATGCTGACGATGACCTGTCATTCGCAACCGAAAAACAGTAGCACCCACTTGAAGAGAACGCTGGCAGCGAGCGTTGTGGGGTGAACGGACTCCGCGATCTCGATCATGCGGCCGACGAGGTCCTCGTCGGCGTAAGTCCACCAATACCGTGGATTGCCGAACAATACGGATTGAAACTCACAGAGGTGCTCGAAAAGGTGCAACTTAGGATTCATCTTAAAGATTCTTATGTCGAGATCGAAACAGATCGTGGCAACAGTAGAGTAAAGCTCTGCCAACTGTTGGCCAAGTTTGGGCAGCTCCTCTCTGATGCCTGCCCCTAAGAACTGGGACTCGGACTCAAGAATGTCATAGAATCGCACCAACAGCCTGCAGATGTACAACACCATGCGCTCCTCGCGCGCGTGCGTGCCGAACCTCTCCATAAGGTGAAGAGCAAACTTCGAGAGATGACGAGTGGCGGCAGCTTTCGCCTTAAGTGTTGCCCACCCGCCAGCTGTCCGCAGTCGATCAATTGTTATTTTCCCCGAAACGCGAGATGAGACCTTCTGACCTTCGTACCACTCTTTCATGTATCCCATGGGTCGCTTTATTTTTTCTGTCTGGTTCGCACCACCGAATGAAGATTTAACCACAGCCACCAGCCAAATGACGCTGGCCACGATATGATTCGCCACACCCTGGTCGACGGTGTGCAGCACGTCGACCATGACGCACTCGAGGCGGAAGCCGAGGAGGCACGCAAACAACACAGGCACAGCCAAGCCTTCAACATGCAAATGCCTCAAATACTCCAAGGTGCGTCCTTGCGCGTGTTCGAAAACAACAAATGAGGTATCGTCGACGATGCCATGCAGCATGGGCACATGCGGGCAGCAGAGTTCCATGCTGGGAAATGGAAGCACTCGCAAAAGAATGCCCAATCCCCTCTCACTTGACACAATGCAGCCCTCCAGCCTTCTGCCAGCTCCTGCCCTGCATCTCGATGCGGTCGGCCTTGCGGGTCTTCCGGAGGTGCAACCCTTGTGAGAAGAGCATTCATAGACCACGAAAAGATCTTCAATGCAGCATCTAATGTATCTGCTCGCATCTCGGATTTCCGAAGCACAGTGAAAATAAAACGTTTGGCAACGGTGCCGCCAGCCCCAACAAGAGAGTTCCAAGATCTGACATAGAGCGAGTCGCGGGCATTGAACGCCCCTGCATCTGCGTGCATCCCCCAGGGCACGATTTGACCCCACAGATGTCGGGGTAAGTTGGGGTGCCGCCTTACAAAGTCACTAAAGCGAATTGATTCCCAAAACTGCCCACACGCCCCACGGGGCCCACTCACAGTATCTCGGAATCGCGCAGGCAATTCATTGAAGAACGTGCTGAAGAATTTGTGAGGAAGTAAAAACGGATGCGGAGTCTTCGGGCCCTTAGCCGTAGGCAACTCCATCCAGTCAAAGCCTGGTGACCCTGCAGGTCGGCCGAACGCACTGACCATCTGCTGAAATATGTTCTGTTTGTGCCGCCCCCAAGTCCCTGCTTTTGCAAGCGGGTCTAGTCCACTGGCCCCCTGGCCCACGGCACCCAGCGCGAAGCGCTGGACTTGGGCGCTGGTGATGGAGCCTTTGGCCCAGTCCACGAGCAGCTCTTGCCATAGAGACCCTCGATCCGCAGCATGTGGTACTCCAGAAGACGATGCCGATGCAGCGTGAGCGAGGAGGCGCTGACGAACGCCTCCCCTGGGCCGACGTCCCTCGGCAACTTCTTCAGGGGGATCGCCACCTGCAGACTCGGCGGCGAGCTCCAAGCGACGACGCACGCCTACGGCGTCGTGCCCAGGAGCCAGCCACAACAAGAGGGATACCCACAATGGCGCCATTGCAGCGCTCTAGTTGCACGAGTTGGGCTCGAGCCAAAACGGTTACGCACGATGACTATGATGGTGATGTTGGTGATTGTTGTGATCGGGTTTGGTGATGATGATACGGATGGATGGCGATAGCGATGATGAGGATACGGATGATACGGATGGCGATAGTGATGATGATAGCGATGACGATGATAGCTATGATGATGATACGGATGGCGATGACGCCGACAATGGTAACGAACCAAGTACATGATAACCATGTGTAATTCGATGCTTGTTTATTTCATGTAGGTGTGCTTTTTTGTTTAATGGTCATATTGTTCATTATTGCTTGCGTGCGACCCTGCTTCAGTAGCAATCATTCCCCTCGCGCTCTCAGTCACATCTCAAATGCGTGTGGCGCAAACGAGTTCGCAGTCTGAATGTGAGCGAGTCTGAAAATGCGTGAGTGTGAATATGACTGGGTCTGGGTCAGAGTGGTCTCAGTATGAGTGGGTCTGAACGTAGGTTAGTCTGAGTATGAGCGGATCTGAGTATGAGTGAGTCTAAGTAGGAGTGAGTCTGAGCGTGAGTGGGCATGTGCCAGGCGTGCTATTGTGAGCGTGCGCACAAGTGTGAGGCATACCGTAAGCCACAACTGGGTTGATAATACGTTTTTTACTACACTCATCCCGCCCCCATGGGAGCCTGATGTTCGATCAGCACCGTTCGGGCAGATGCAACTTGCGCACCGACGCCAACGAAGAATCCAAAACATGAGACCGGCACGTAGGAAGTAGGAACGAGCCAACATCGCATGGGCATTGAGAAAGAGATGGTGAGGTGAGAGTTGGCAGGCATGCATCACCCGAAGTTGCATGACGTGCTGATGGCTACTGAGCCGACTATTGAAAACAACGTGTAGATCTCAGACGATACGAAGCCAGGCCGTCCTCATCTCTAGTCCTCATCATCCTCGGATTCATCCTCCTCCTCATCCTCCTCCACCCTCATATCCCCTGACCTCCTCATCCTCGTCCTCCTGCCGCCTCCCTGTTCGTTGTTTCTTTGTTGTCAATTCGGTTTGAACAAATCCCATCCTCTTCCTCCTCCTCCTCCTCCTCCTCCTCCTCCCTCCCTCCTCCCGCCTCCCTGTTTGGTTGTTTTGTTGTTGTTTAGTTTCAAGTCGGTTTGGGGAAAAAAAACTCTTCTTCCTCCTCCCCCTCCTCCTCCTCCTCCTCCTCCCCCTCCCCCTCCTCCTCCTCCTCCTCCTCACCTACCCCTCCTCTCCTTGTACTCCTCCTACCTCCTCCTCCTCCTCCTCCTCCTCCTCCTTTTAACAGTTTTAACGTGATTAAAACATGTTACGCATTCTCAGCAACCTCTTCCTCCTTCTCCTCCTCCTCCTCCTCCTCCTCCTCCTCCTCCTCCCCTTCTCCCAACATGTTTCAACGTGATTAAAACCATGTTGCGCGTTCTCAGCAACCTCTTCCTCCTCCTCCTCATCCTCCTCTTCTGGCCAGGGAAAGCCTACTCGGGCCCTGCTCAGGTTCACGCCCTCGCGCGTTTCTTGGGGACTGGCTTGAAGCCGAAAGTAGACGCCCACGTGTCAATCTCCTGACACTGCGAGTCGAGATCCTCGAGCTTGCTCATGAACTCTGGAACCTTCGTGTCATTCGAAGGGTCGGTCGCCATCTTCTCGATGATCTTGGTGACTTTGCCGAGCTCTGCGACGACCTTCTCAGCGTCGACCATGAACACCTGCAGACTGCGAATGATTGAACACTTTGCCAATGAAGGCAGAGGAGGAGGAGGAGGAGGA
Organism: Prorocentrum cordatum; assembly: GCA_963575745.1. Taxonomy (NCBI): domain Eukaryota; class Dinophyceae; order Prorocentrales; family Prorocentraceae; genus Prorocentrum; species Prorocentrum cordatum. Next base: position 32,867 of record CAUYUJ010000780.1, read on the forward strand.
GGAAGAGGAGGAGGGAAAGGAGGCTCGGGTAGGGATTACCATTCGGCGAGTTGTGATTTCTACCAACTTGGCCTAGGCTCGGTGCCTGCGCCGACGAGTGAGACCAAGAAGAAGATGGAGCAGGAGGAGGAGGAGGAGGAAGAGGAGGAGGAGGAGGAGGAAGGAAGGTTTGATTTTTCCCAAACCGATTTGAAACAAAAGAGAAGAACATTTCCTGGCGAAGGACCCAACCATATGCAATTGCGAATATCTTCTCGGTGGAGCCCCCTACGGGGCCACGAAACGTACGAGGGGTGTGCCGAAATGGGTGTGCGGGGCGCATGCGGGCACACCCATTGGGGCTTTCGGTGGAGCTCTCTATGGGGCCACGAAACGTGTGAGGGTGTGTGCCGAAATGGTGTGTGCGGGACGCACGCGGGCACACCCACTGGGACCTTCGGCGGAGGAGCATCCCTATGGGGCCACGGAACACGCGTGAGGGGCGTGCCGAAATGGGTGTGGCTGACGCATGCGGGCGCGGGCACTGGGGCCTTCGGCGGAGCTCCCTATGGGGCCACGAAGCGTGTGAGGGTGTGCCGAAATGGGTGTGACTGACGCATGCGGGCGCGGGCACTGGGGCCTTCGGTGGAGCTCCCTATGGGCCACGAAACGTGTGAGGGGTGTGCCGAAATGGGTTTGGGGGACGCATGCGGCGCGGGCACTGGGGCCTTCGGTGGAGCTCCCTATGGAGCCACGAAACGTGTGAGGGGTGTGCCGAAATGGGTGTGGCTGACGCATGCGGGCGCGGGCACTGGGGCCTTCGGTGGAGCTCCCTATGGAGCCACGAAACGTGTGAGGGGTGTGCCGAAATGGGTGTGGGTGGCGCATGTGGGCGCGGGCACTGGGCCTTCGGTGCTCCCTATGGAGCCACGAACGTGTGAGGGGTGTGCCGATGGGTGTGGCTGACGCATGCGGGCGCGGGCACTGGGGGGCCTTCGGTGGAGCTCCCTATGGAGCCACGAAACGTGTGAGGGGTGTGCCGAAATGGGTGTGGGGGACGCATGCGGCGCGGGCACTGGGGCCTTCGGTGGAGCTCCCTATGGAGCCACGAAACGTGTGAGGGGTGTGCCGAATTGGGTGTGCGTGACGCATGCGGGCGCGGGCATTGGGGCCTTCGGTGGAGCTCCCTATGGAGCCACGAAGCGTGTGAGGGGTGTGCCGAAATGGGTGTGGGTGACGCATGCGGGCGCGGGCACTGGGGCCTTCGGTGGAGCTCCCTATGGAGCCACGAAACGTGTGAGGGGTGTGCCGAATGGGTGTGGGTGACGCATGCGGGCGCGGGCACTTGGGCCTTCGGTGGAGCTCCCTATGGAGCCACGAAGCGTGTGAGGGGTGTGCCGAAATGGGTGTGGGTGACGCATGCGGGCGCGGGCACTGGGGCCTTCGGTGGAGCTCCCTATGGAGCCACGAAACGTGTGAGGGGTGTGCCGAAATGAGTGTGGGTGACGCATGCGGGCGCGGGCACTGGGGCCTTCGGTGGAGCTCCCTATGGAGCCACGAAACGTGTGAGGGGTGTGCCGAAATGGGTGTGGGTGACGCATGCGGGCGCGGGCACTGGAGCCTTCGGTGGAGCTCCCTATGGAGCCACGAAGCGTGTGAGGGGTGTGCCGAAATGGGTGTGGGTGACGCATGCGGGCGCGGGCACTGGGGCCTTCGGTGGAGCTCCCTATGGAGCCACGAAGCGTGTGAGCGGTGTGCCGAATTGGGTGTGGGTGGCGCATGCGGGCGCGGGCATTGGGGCCTTCGGTGGAGCTCCTATGGGGCTACGAAACGCTGCACTGGGTGGGTGAAACGCAGGGAAGAGGGGGGGAGGGAGGGGGCAGCGGGAGGAGGAGGGAACGCGGGGCACCGTCTCTTCAAAACGAGGACCCAACACCACAGGATGGTTGGGGAAAAAACAACGAGCAGGGATGCGGCAGGAGGATGAGGATGAGGAGGTCAGGGGACAGGAGGAGGAGGAGGAGGAGGAGGAGGGGGAGGAGGAGGAGGGGGGGGAGGAGGAGGAGCTGCGCCCGCATGAGCCTGAACGTACTTGCTCTTGGGGTCGGCCTGCGCCTTCGTGATCATGAGCTGGATGTCCAGCTTGTAGTCCTGGTACTTGAGGAGCTCGGCCTGGAGGTTCGACTTGAAGTTGGCAACCTTCTCGGCGAGCTCCTTCATGCCGCTCCCGCTGCTCGTCCCGTCCGTGGACAAGTCCTTCTCGTTGGCGAACACCTTCGCCGCCTGGAAGTTGGCGTGGCTCTCGGCGTCGGCCTCCATGTCAACGACGATCCCGAGCTCACGAAGATCTGACTCCGTGAGCTGCTCCCAGCTGACAGGGACGCACCATTCAATGTGATCCTTCTCAGTCGAGCCCGTCAGCTGATCTGGGCGATTCTTGATCTTGCCGCCGCCCCTCCAGTGCTGCGCCTTGGCGGCCCCCATTTCCCTGTCCATGCGATCGGCCGACCACCAGTGAACCTGGGCGATCTTCTGCTGGAGGTTGCTCGTGGTCTCCTTGACCGTCTCTGTCGAGGTCGCGTTCTTCTGGCGCACCTGGTGCACCAGGAAGTACTGAGGTACTGCTGGCGCTGCTGACCACGGCTGCTTGACGCAACCAGGTCGGGTTTCTTCTCCAGGAAGTGGACCATGCTGGCCATCTTGCCGCGCTTGGCCTTCTCGTCGACGCCTGCCCGCAGCGACCTCGCCGCCGCCAGCTCCGTCTCGGACGGCGTGAGGGCTGACAGCTTGACCTTGGCGCCAGCCTTCGCCCTGCCACTCTTCGGGGCCATCGCAGGTGTCAGGTCTGCGCACAACTCGCAAAAATAAGAATCAAGCTCGCAACGTTGCTTGGGCCAAAATGGCTATGGAAGGGACGGATGCCAGACTGGAGCGGCGCGCGCCACGCCCCTGGCGCCACGGCGGGGGGGGGGGGCAGCCGGAAGGGCGTCGCAGACGCCCGAAGCAGCCCAGAGGAATTCACATGACCAGTCAATTGTCAAACGTAAAAGTCAAACAAAGTCAAGCGTTTGATTTTTGACTTTGGCCTGCGATGTCATATATATGTTGTTTCAGAGGTCAAAGTCAAAGGTCAAACGTTTGACTTCGTTTGACTTTTGATTATTGTTGTTTTGTTTTTGTCTGGATCGAGCCGTCGACCTTGGCATGGGTCGATGCCGCTTTGTTCCCGACGAACGTTGCAATGGTGACGAGAAAGGGCCCTCCAGCGTTGCATCCGCCCACATTGCACCCGATGGAGGAGGAGGGGGAGGGTTGGGATCAGGAAGAGAAGGACGGGGGCGAGAAAGAGCAGGAGGAGGAGGAGGAGGAGGAGGCGGAGTCGAAGGAGGCCCAGGCACAGACGATGGGGGATGACACTCATAGAGACGATTGCATTGACGGACGACGCCCGCGAACGCTGCGAACTAGTTCGGTGGACTAGCCCTCCCCCCCCCCAAAGAAAACGCTCTATCGCCTAGAGGCTGATGCCGAAAAACTTCTGCCATGCCTGCACCGCCTCTGCAGCGACGGTCGCGGCCTTTGCCTTCGCGTCGCTGTCAGAGGCCTTCCTAGCTAGCAAGTACTTCCGTTCAGAGTGCCTCGCTTTGCTATGAACGCGCTTTTTAACCTCGAGGATGTCATCATCATCGTCAACGTCAGGCTCATACTCTGAAATCCAATCGAACTTCCGACCAGGGTTTGGGACGGTGCTCTTCTTGGGAGAAGTTGGCGTGGCCGCTGCAGGCCGTCTCATCATACCCCCTTTGGCCCCTGGTTCCTTGTTCTCGTTCGTGCTCTGTTTTTTGCCCTTGCCCCGCTTGCCCTTCTTCGACTTTGCGAGGTAGTCCTTGGGTGTGAGCGGCCTGGGCTTCGGACCGTCGCTATCGAGCAAGTCATCAACACTGCTGTACGTGAGCTCATCCACGCACCAATCGCCAAGCCTGCGCTTGCTGCGAATCCGATGCGTTGGTTTCTCTCGCGGGGCTGGTTTGGGCTGTGGTTCTTGACGGCGTGTAGCTGGCTCACCAGCTGGTTCATGATGCACGGCGGGCGTCGCAGCCTCGGGAAGTAAGAGAAGGACAACGAGAGTGGGGAGGATGACGATGAGGAGGAGGAGGAGGAGGAGGTTGCTGATAATTCGCAACATGTTTTTAATCACGTTAAAACATGTTGGGGAGGATGATGAGGAGGAGGAGGAGGACGAGGAGGAGTAGGAGGATTGTTTCAGCACAAACCAAGCCTGTCGCAAGGCCTTCGCGGTCGGGGGCGCGGCTGCGCCCGTGATAGGCACTAGGCTCGACCACAGCTGGAACTCAGACTGGCGCGAGATCGCGGAGCGCGCCTCTGGAACCGCCATGGCAAACAGGGCGTGCTCGAAGTACTGCAGATCGTCAATCATGGCCTTCTGCTCGTCGGGCTTGGGCTCGCCCGTAATGGCAAGGCCCTCTTCTGCCTCGCATGACGGCGTTCTCCTTGTCAGGAGTGGCATCGTCGATGATCATCTTGTCCGTGAGGCATTGCAAACATGAGAACTTCCCGGGAAAAGCATATTCGTTGCGTTTTCTTGGACAACAAGTTCTGCATCATGCAGCGCAAGCATTTGACCGCCAACTCCACATCCGCTAAACTCCAGAACATGTTATGGCGTTTGAGAAACGTGTTGGCTTGGGCTGTCAGCGCCAGCTGCCTCGGAATACGACCGCCAGTGGCATCTAGGATGTCGGACAACAGCGGCTGCGTGTCTTTGATCGTTGCCCAAGAGCTCGTGAGGCCAGATTTGGCCATTGCAACATGCCACAGTTCGCGTGGCTTACGTTTTCCTACGGGAGCATGCTTACCGAGTAAGTCGGCGGCGACGGAATTGTCGAGGTCTGCGCCCTTGGTGCGAGGCATGTTGGGCCCGCTTGCGTTTGAGCCAAAATGGCTGCGGCTAACGTCCGATGTTGATCATCAGATTTCGCATATGGTAATTCCGTCAAGCGCGCAGTTTGATCGATTCAGTTCTGGAGCGCATTGTGCATATATGTGTTTGTTGGTTTTGGGGGTGGGACGTTGCTCTCAAGTAGTGGGGCGAGGAGGGCGGTAAGGAGGAGGAGGATTGTAATGAGAAGTATTGGGGGGCTAGAAGTCTAGAACATCCAAAGAAATACGGCCCGCCTCTCTGACTCCCGAATGCAAGACTCTGAGCACCTAGGACCTAGGACACACTGAGTGACGCTCTTCAGCAGAACGGATGCGTCAGATGTATGTGTACATGTACGTTGCCCATGGTGTTGTTGACGATGATGGTTCTGATGTTGGGTGCAGTAATGTTGGTGATTAGTCATTGTTGGCGGTGTTGGTTCCGAGTATGGGTCTGATGGCTCTGATCCTGACCATGTGCAGTCGCTAGCGGTGATGCTGTTGACGAGGATGACGACGATGCTGGTGATGATGATGATGCTGATGATGATGATGATGATGAAAATGAGGATTGTGTTGATAATGATGGCGATGGTGACTCTGGTGCGTTTTCCAGACTCCTGGGGGCGCTGCTCTGCACCATGCCTGGGCAACGTATTCAGGACAGCTTGGAACGCTTGGCGTCGCGCTCATCGATCTCGCTGCTTGCCTGTCCGACGAAGGGTTCGACGCTCTGCTTGATCTGGTCGTAATCCGACTTCAGGACATGCAGTGTTGTCATGATTGAATAGGTTGACCAACCTGCTGCGAAACAGCTCTCCAAAAGAACGAATCGCGCAAGGAGCTCCTCGACATCAGAAGCCAACTTCTCAGTGAAACGGTGCTGTGGGATGGCAACCAACCAGCCAGATAGCACGGTTTTCGTCTCCTCGATGGCCTCGGGGGCAAGTTTCTCGGTTGCAAGTTGCACTTCAACGGCGCAGCGCATGGTAATATGCGTTGCCACTGCCCGAAGCCCTTTTCAAGTTTCTGGGTGCCCATCTATACCCACCGCGGGCAGGGCAGCACGCATTACCATGCGCTGCGCTGCTGATGTGTACCATGCGCGAGAAGGACCCTTCGCCTGCGTGATGATCTGAATGTCGGAATCGCTCGCCACACCGTCATCAAGGTCCTGCGAGTCCACAAGTATCGGAATATTCTGGAACTGTGCCGGCTGGTCGCGTCCACTCGAAGAACTACCACGGGTTGTTGGGGGGGAACGCTGGCGTAGAACGTCGCCACTGGCACCCAAGCGGTACACGTGCCCAGAGAACGGCTTGAAATCACGATCTGGTTGGCCTTGATTTGTTTGAATTTGTCGGACATTTTTTTGAAAAAATTTTGCACGTAAAAAACCTTTGCGCGCTGTTATGTTTTACTGTTTTTCCTTTTCTTTATTTTGAGCAAATATGCTATGATTCTTGTTTACGGGTGCCCTGTTGATGTGTATTGTGGTTGTTTCTTTGTGTGTTGATTGGGATGCCTGCTGAACTGCAACTGATTTCGAACACGCCCTTTTTTTTTATGATGCGATTGTGGTATTGTTGCCGCTGCGACTGTCTTCAACGAAAAAAATCAAAACTCTATATCTCCCTAATCTGGTTCCCCAAAAAACACCATCTTAAGAAAGTCACCCAACTACTTTTTTTTTCTTTTTACTTTTTTTTTACTTTTTTTTTTTTTTTCTTTTTTTTTTTTTTGTTCTTTTTTTCTACTACCACTACGATGTTGCTGGTCTTTCCAAGGTGTCTGGGACGCGTGACGATGGGGATGGGGTGTGACATGGGCTATAACCGTTTTCGCTTGTATGTGATGTCAAACCCCAGAACGCTTCTTGCCCGCTGATACTACTGAATAGTAACAGTAGAATAGTAGTAGCAGTAGTATTCGTAGTAGTAGGAGGAGTCGTAGTAGTAGTAGCAGTAGCAGTAGCAGTAGCATATTAATAGCATGAATAGTATTATTACAAGTAGTAGTAGCACTCGCGGTAGTAGTAGTTGTAGCAGTAGTAGTAGTAGCAGTAGTAGTAGTAGTAGTAGTGGCCGTATGCGTGGTAGTAGTAGTTGTAGTAGCAGCAGCAGTAGCAGTAGCAGTAGCCTTCGCACTATTGTTATTAGTATTAGTCTTAGTTTTAGTAATAGTAGTAGGAGTAGTAGGAGTAGTAGGAGTAGTAGGGGTAGTCGTGGTGGCAGTAGTCGTGGTGGTAGTAGTGGTGGTCGTACTACTTTGGCAAATCGTCGTAGTAGTAGTAGTAGTAGTAGTAGTAGTAGTAGTCGTCGTCCTCGTCGTCGCCGTCGTAGTGCTCGTGGCCGGTAGTAGTAATAGTAGTAGTAGTAGTACTCGTAGTGGTCATCGTCGCCGTAGTAGTAGTAGTAGTCGTCGTCGTCTTCGTCGTAGAAATAGTAGTAGTAGTAGTAGTAGTAGTAGCAGTAGCAATAGTAGTAGCTGTAGTAGTAGTAGTAGTAGTAGGTAGTAGTAAGAGTAGTAGTTGGTGGTCGTAGCAGTCGTAGTAGTCTTAGTCGCCGTCGCTGTCGTCGTAATATCAGTAGGGGTCGTAGTAACAGTGGAGTAGTAGTAGTAGTAGTAGTAGTAGTAGTAGTAGTAGTAGTAGTAGTAGTCCCATCATCATCAGTTGTAGTAGTAGTAGTAGTAGTAGTAGTAGTAGTAGTAGTAGTAGTAATACCAGCAGCAACCGTAATAGTCGTAATTGCAGTAGTACTAGTATGATTAGGAGTAGTATCAGTAGTATGAGTAGTAGTAGTAGTAGTAGTAGTAGTAGTAGTAGGAGGAGTCGCATTCGTAGTGCTATCATTCGTAATAGTCGTAGTAGGTAGTAGCAGTAGTAGTAGCAGCAGTGGCAGCCGCAGTCTCAGTCGTAAAGGTAGTGGCCGCATCAGTAGCCGTAGCAGCAGCCGCATGGTGTGGGTGGTGGGCGGTCGTGGGTGGGCAGAGGGTGCGTGGGTAAGGTTCTCAGAGAAAGCGTTGAAGGGTGGTGGGTGGCCGGGTGGGTGGTCGGTGGGTGGTGGATGGTAGGTGCGTGGGTGGTGGGTGTTGGGTGGGTGGTGGGTGAGTTGTGATTGGGTGGTGGGGTGGTGGGTGGGTGGCGAGTGTGTGGTGGGTGGGTGTGTTGGGTGGGTGGTGGGTGGGTGGTGTGGTGGGTGGTTGGTGGGTGGCTTGGTGGGTGGATGGGCGATGAGTGGGTGGGTGGTGAGTTGTGATTGGGTGTGTGGGTGGTGGGTGGGTGGTGGGTGGTGGGTTGGTGGTGGGCTGGGGTTTGGGTGGTGGGTGGTGGGTTGGTGGTGGGCTGGGTGGCTGGGTGGTGGGTGGGCGAGTGGGTGCTGGGAGTAGTTGATGGGCGGGCAGCAGTTGGGCCAGGGGTACACTGAGAAAACGTGAGACATTTTGTATTGTGGTGGTCGGGTGGGTGGTCAGGGTGCGTGGGTGGTGGGCGTGTGGTGGGTTAGTGGTTTGTGGGGTGGGTTGCGGATGGCGGGTGGTGGGTAGGCGGTGGATGGGTGGGTTCACCTTAAGTCTTGAACCAGTGGTGGGTGGTGCGTGGTGGATGCGTGGGTGGTGGGTGGGTGGAGGGCGGGTGAGTGTGTGGTGGTGTGTGGGTGGTGCGTGGGTGGTGCGTGGAGTGGTGGGCGGTGGGTGGTGGTTGGGTGTGTGGTGTGTGTGTGTGGGTGGTGTGTTGGTGGGTTGTGTATGGGTTGGCGATGGGTGGCAATGTGTGGGTAGTGGGGGCATGTCGTTGGGTGTATCGCGCACATGTGTTAATCATGTGATGCAAATGCAAATCATGCGCACGTGGATAAATTTGCATGAGAGTAAGCGTTGTGCCCCCTTCTGCGCCCCAATGCTCGCCATCCGAATGCGGGTGAGACGCGTGACGCCACGAGGTAGCAAACTGACCAACGCCCACGGAGGAGGGGCCGGAGGGAGGAGGATACCTCCCATGAGCCAGGCGGATTGTATCATTTTGGAAGACCTTAATTGAAATCATTTTTGTTTTCCGCAAGGGGTCCACAAATATGATAATCGTTTCTTCCGCGACTTGCGAATAACAGCATTATTCAAGCGTTGTTATGTTTTGATGCAAGCCATCGGAAGCTAGGTTTCGCGGATGTTCGCACAATTTGCAGCCCATCCGCGGACATTCAACCGTAATTTTCCGATTTCTTGTGGGTCACCCGCAATGTTGTTATTGTTAGAATTTCTTGTATTCAAGATTGGGCAAGACGGAAAAGATTTTGAATCGGTGTTGGGCAGAAGCCGCGCCTGAAACGATTTATCCGGGACATCAATGTGGATGTAACAGCAGATCAGTAACAACATCGAAGCAGCCATCCATATGTCAACCCATCAGTAACGGCATCGGAAACCGAATTGCACCGCATAATATCTGCTTGTTTGTGATTGAACCGTCCGTGGTGGGGGCCGCGTGGTTGTGGTTGCGTTAGTTGGCCAGTTCGATGGCAATTCTTTACGTTTCGCGTATCCCCACGTTCGGGCTCTTCGTCCTGGTGTGAGTCGTTCGGGCTTCTCGTGGTGTGAGTTGTTCGGGCCCCTCGTCCTGGTGTGAATCGTTCGGGCTCCTCCTCTTGGTGTGACTCGTTCGGGCTCCTCGTAGTGTGAGTCGTTCGGGGCCCTCGTCGTGGTGTGAGTCGTTCGGGTTCCTCGTGGTGTGAGTCGTTCGGACGCCTCGTTTGGTGTGAGTCGTTCGGGCACCTCCTTCTGGTGTGAGTCGTTCGGGCTCTTCGTGGTGTGAGTCGTTCGGGCCCCTCGTCTTGATGTGAGTCGTTCGGGCTCCTCGTGGCGTGAGGCGTTCGAGCACCTCGTCCCTTTTTGGGGCGTCTTTGGGGGCCTTGTGGCGGCCCCAGGGGTTTTTAGGAGCGTTTTGGGTGCCTTAGGGGAGCCTCTTCGGGCCTCTTGTGAGCCTTTTGGAGATCGTTTGAGGCGTTTTGGGGGCCTCTTGGCGGCCCCAGGGGCTTCCAGGAACGTCTTGGGTGCCTCGGGGGAGCCTGCCTCTTGGGGCCTGTTCGGGGCCTCTTGGGGGCATCTCAGGGGCGTCTTGGAAGCCTCTTGGGGGCCTCCTGGGGGCCTCTTGGGGCCATCTTGTGGCCTCTTGGTGCCTCCTGGGCGCTTCTTGGGGCCATCTTGGAGGAAAACGATGAATGAAGAGGAGAGCTTTAATTAGTGCTGCCCCCTCAGAAGGGCAAAATGAGGGCATAACCTTCGTAAAATCAATGATTTTGCCTTGAAGGAAGAGGAGAGCTTTAATGAGCGCTGGCCCCTCAGAAGGCCAAAAATGGGGTCAAAACCGATGTAACATCAATGATTCTGGCTTCAAAGAAGAACAGAGTGTTTTTTCTTCCCTCCCCGTCGGGCCCAGAATCCTTCGACAAGGAGTCCCCTTACCACCCGCGGTGAGACCTCTCCAGGCCCAAGGGGTACCGGCAGCGGTAAACCTCTCCCCGAAGGGGAAGGAAGGTTGAGAACAAAGCGGGCTCTCTAAACCACTCACGCCCAAAGGGCTGGTGGGATTCATAGGTCATATCGGCGCGGGTAAGAATTACACCGGTCCGAGGACGAACGATATTTGGGGTGGAAATGTGAACTACGTCGATTGCTTCATCACCCCATTTGCCGTACATTTCATCACACTGCATCCGCGTATACGTCGACGCGTTGCGTTGACCCTGCAAATACTTTTCATGGGGATTGGTGTCGATAATTTGAAACGGAACGGGACTTCGTGTTTCCCAGCACGCGGACGAACGTAATGTGTCCAAAAAAAGGTCGATTGTAATCTACCATAGGCTGTTATGCTGCAGGGTTGATCGTATCGCCAACTAAGGCGGAGCACGGCGCCAATTCGGGACTACGATGCAATATGAAGGTGGTAACGCCATGGAGAGAAGTATTTTTGAAGTTAGCCGGCATGGTTCCGCAATAGTGAGCGCTAGCACACACCAACATTCCAATTCATTCGCGATCAATGGCGTTTAAATAATGTGTTGCAGCTCCAGCACGGCAAGTTTTAGTATTTTTTTTGTTTTTCCTTCGGCGAAGGCATGAAATACACCGATAAATGCGCAGAAACTCGGCAACGAAAATAATCGGCGCACGTGACGGAAAATGACAGCAAGCGCAAATGGCGCTAAAATGCGAAAAGGAAGAGGTGGAGGAAGAGGAGGAGGAAAAGGAGAAAGAGGAGGAGGAAAAGGAGGAGGAGGAGGATCACATCTCTTCAAACTCCCCCAATCAAGGCATTGCCTCATTTTTTTTTTTTTTTTTTTTTTTTTTTTTTTTTTTTTTTTTTTTTTTTTTTTTTTTTTTTTTTTTTTTCCGGGTTTTTCAATGGACAACGCTTGAAAACACCGCTTGGTGGGGATTGACCCGAGGAACTCTCTTTTAAACCAATGCCTACGCACGCCACAGATTATTAGTGTTTCTCTTCTTTTGTTTTGTTTGTCCTCCCTCTTCTTTGTCTTCCTCCTCCATATGCACACAGCACGGTTTAGCACTTCACCCGTAATTTGTTTGTACTTTTGAGTCAAACATGGAAAACAACAAACAAATTCTGACTACGACCCGCAGCGCGATTATTGCCAACACAGCGACGATCACGATAAACATCGCCAACTTTAAGCGGACGCCCACCACGTCCAACACGATTTTCCCCGTCCCCGGTCCCTCTCATTTTCGTTGCTCTTAGCCAAGCCATCCCTCCTCCCGTCGACCCATCGCCCGCATGCTCTCATGGACTTTTCTTTGTGCTGCCGTCCGCATGCGTTCCGCACACCCAATACAGCGTTTCGTGGCCCTCCTCCCCTCCTCCTTGCGTTCCACCCACCCAATGCAACATTTCATAGCTCCGTCGGGAGCCCCACCGAAACCCCAATACTAGCCTTGTGCGTCTCGCACACCCAATACAACGCTCGTGGCCTCATACGGAACCCCACCAAAAATCACATTTACCGTCCGCATGCGTTCTGAAAACCCACTACAACATTGCGTGGCCCCTTGGGGGCTATCCGCACGCTCAATAAAGCGTTTCGTGACCGTCGTCTTTTTCCTCCTTACGTTTCATCCACTCAATACAACATTTCGCTGCCTCATGGGAGCCACACCGAAAGACCGTCCACATGCGTCCCGCACACCCACTACAGCGTTACGGACCCCATAAGAGAAGCCCCACCAAAAATCTTAGTGCTAGCGTCTGCATGCGTCCCGCACACCCACGACAGCGTTTCCTGGCCCTCTTCCTCCTCCCTACCCAGTCCAACATTTCGTTGCTCCATAGGGAACTCCCCAATGCCCCAATCTGCATGCGTCCGGGAAATGTAATTTGGCATTTTCACGCGCGCAATGCAACGTTTCGTGGCCCCATAAAAAGGGGCTCCACCGAATCCCTCAGTGGGACCGTCCGCGTGCGTCCCGGAATCCCAATTCGGCACACCATCCACACAATACAGCGTTCCCTCCCGCCCTCTGCAGCGCTTCGTGGCCCCATATGGGATTTTACCAAACCACATATTCACAATTACAACACACACAATTGCATATGGTTGGAAACTTCGCCAGGATAATCCCACCAGCCCTCTGGGCGTAGGTGGTTCAGAAAATTTCCTCTTCCATCTTCCCTCTTCCCCTTCGGGGAGGGGTTTACCCCTCCCCCTCCCCCCTCCCCTGGACCTGGACGTGGGGGGGCGCGAGGGGTTAGAGCATCCAAGATGGCCCAAGACGGCTCCAAGTGGGCCTCGGAGAGCCCAAGATGAGCTCCAAGATGGCTCAAGATAGCCCAAGATGCCTCAAGATGGCTCCCAAGATGCTCCAAGAGGCCCCAAGACTGCCCCAACACGGCTCCAAGTGGCCTTGGAGCTTCCCAAGGAGGCCCCCCAAGAGGCCAAAATGGCTCCAACACCGAGAAAATCAATGATTGTTGCTTTCTCGCCTTTTCGCTTCCGATGGCCATTCGAGGCCTCAATATGGCTCCAAGATGGCCCAAGAGGGCCCCAAGAGGCCCAAGATGGCCCCCAAGAGCGCCCCAAGAGCGCCTCAAGATGGGCCCAAGAAGCGATTTTTGAGGCTCCCGAGGGGCGACGCTAATTGCGACCTTCCCCTTCTTTGATCGATCGCCTCCAAGATGGCCCCAGGAGGCGCCCAGGAGGCCCCAAGAGGCGCCAAGATGGCCCCAAGATGGTCCCAAGATGGCTCCAAGAGGCCCCCAAGAGACCCCCAGAGGCTCCTGCAGCTGACGGTCTGAAAAAAAAACTGCCGGCCAGAGGCTCCAAGCTGGCCCAAGAGGGCCCCAAGAGAGGCCCACAATGGCCCCAAGACGGCCCAAAGAGCGCCCTAGAGCGCCCCAAGAGCGCTCCAAGAGGGGTCCAAGAGGCGATTTTTAGAGCTTCCGAGGGGCGGTGCTAATTAAAGCTCTCCTTTTCTTTATTCGATCTCCTCCAAGATCGCCTCCCCCCCCCTCCTCCCCCCCCCCTCCCCCCCCTCCACCCCCCCACCCACCCCCTGTCCCTGAGGCACCCAAGACGTTCCAAGAGGCCTCTAGGACCGCCATGAGGCCCCCAAAACGTCCCAAGACGCGTCCAAGAAGCTCCCAAGAGACATCTGGGGAGACTCCGAGAGGCATCCAAGAGGCCTCTGGCCATTCTGCTCGCCCTTTCCTTCATCTTCCTCCTTCTCACTCTCCTCATCCTCCTCCTCATCCGCCTATTCCTTCTTCTCCTTCCTCCCTCCTCCCCCTTCCCCTCCTCCTCCTCCACTTCCTCCTCCTTCTCATCCTCCTCCGATTCGTCCTCCATCCTCCCCCTCTTGGAGTAAGACGGGTCCCCAGCCCTTTGAGACTCTGCATGCTCCCTCACTTCCCTGATCACTTCAATTCCCCTGGGCATCATTTCTGGATGGGCTGGTGGGGATACTTTTTTGATTCGCGGCCCGCAAGCAGAAGTCCCTGGGATAAGTTTGATGATAATTTCTTCTTTTGAGCCTGGGATAATTGAAAATTGTTCGCCAAGATAACTTCTTTGGGGGAACTTCGTTGTTGCCATTGCGGCATTGGATTACGGTTCTTTGGCTTGTAATCGCTTGTTTTGGCAACCAACTTGGGCGGATTTTTAGCGGAATCTCAGCCGGAATTTCAAATTTGCGTAGAAGAGGCTGGGAAGATGGGAAGAATTGGGCCCAAGGTGAGAGAAACGCGGGAGTCGGAATCGGAGTCCAAAGTGGAGGAGGATCGAACGGGAATCGGAGTCGGGGCCGGATGAACATCTGGAGCCGGAGTCGGAGCCGGAGGAGGCCGGAACGGGAGTCGGAATCAGAGTCGGAAGTGGAAGAAGACCGAACGGGAATCGGAGTCGGAGCCGGACGAAAATCTGGAGCCGGAGCCGGAATCAGAGCCAAAGGAAGCCGGAACGGGAGTCGGAATCGGAGTCGGAAATGGAGGAAGATCGAACGGGAATCGGAATCGGGGCCGGACGAACATCCGGAGCCGGTGTTGGAGCCGGAGGAGGCCGGAACGGGAGTCGGAATCGGAGTCGGAAGTGGAGGAAGACCAAACGGGAATCGGAGTCGGAGCCGGACGAAAATCTGGAGCCGGAGCCGGAGTCGGAACCAGAGGAGGCCGGAACGGGAGTCGGAATCGGAGTCGGAAGCGGAGGAAGACCGAATCGGAATCGGAGCCGGACAAAAATCCAGAGCCGGAGTCGGAGGAGGCGAACTCCTTCCGTGCCTCTTCCGAATCCAACCCTCCCAATCTCACTCACGCCCGCTTCGCTCCCCCGTCGTCCTCCTGCCTCCTCCAGCCTCCCCCCGAAGCAAAGCACGGCCATGCGGCAACGACCGTTTCAGAAAAAAACGGCGGGGGTCCGGGTGCAAAAGTCCAGGGCCTGCGGTCCAAGGTCGGGCCGAGGCCCAGAAGCCGGGCAACAAATCGGGGGTGGGGCATTTTTCTGAAACCGCGCGCACTTTTTCTGAAACCTCCCACGCTTTTTCTGAAACAGCGCTTTTTTTTCTGAAACTGCTCAGCCTTTTTCTGAAACGGCACGCCCTTTTTCTGAAACCGGCCTTTTTTCTGAAACTGCTGTAAACTTTTTCTGAAACGGTTGCCACCGTCACTCGCACGCCTTCGAGCACCGCCTCCTGTTCCTCAATTGTGACGCGCTGCATCCGCATCCGGACAACCTGCAGCTGATGAGAAAAAAAAACCAAGATGACGATGAGGAGCCAGTTGCAACGAAATCGCGATGGAAAATGTCCAAGACGCAGCTGGGTCCTACAATGCGCGTGGTCCAGGACGTAGGGTACGATATGAAACAGCTCAATGAAGAGATGGCTTCAAAGTTTGAGAACATGAGCGCTCGGGCTACACTTTTGTAAGAGGTTCTGAATCTTAGACCACATGTTGAATCACAGACCGCGGGCGCCGAATCTCAGACACCACACATTGAATCACAGACTGCGCGCGCCGAGTCACAGACAGCACACATTGCATAGACCGCGCGCGCCGAATTAGAGACAACATACATTGAATCACAGACCGCGCGCGCCGAATCACAGACAACAGATTGAATCATAGACCGCCCGCGCCGAATCACAGACAGCACGCATTGAATCACAGACCGTTCGCGCGGCGTTTAGCTGATCCGGCTGACCCGGCAGATCCGGCTGATCTGGTGATCGGGCAGTGGATTTGATGATCCAGCGACTTGGTGTCGTGGCCAGCTGACTTGGTGATCAAGCTGATCTGGCCAGCTGATATAGTGATCCGGTGTTGTGGCCAGCTGATGTGGTGATCCAATGATTGTGGCCAAACCGATCTGGTGATCTATCCGGTGATCCGGTGACCCATGCGGGCGGCATTGGGGCCTTCGGCGAAGTTCCTTATGAGGCTGCGAAGCGTGTGAGGGGTATGACGAGATTGGTGTGGAT
Organism: Prorocentrum cordatum; assembly: GCA_963575745.1. NCBI lineage: Eukaryota > Dinophyceae > Prorocentrales > Prorocentraceae > Prorocentrum > Prorocentrum cordatum. Next base: position 48,773 of record CAUYUJ010000780.1, read on the forward strand.
TAAGCATGTGGGCGGTGGTACTGGCCTTCGCTGGAGCCTAGCATGTGTCGCATGTTGGAATGTAGAACGAATTATTGAATACGCACAATGTGGAACAACGGACAACTCAGGGAGCCGTTGTTTCAGAAACATTTGGGGATGAGGAGGGGTAGTTTTCTGCACGAAGAGGAGAATTTCAGGGCAACTCTATTCTAGAGTGGGTTCATCATCGCTCCACCGCCGAAACATAGTATGATCAATTTCGAGCTCGTCTCGGACAGGACCTTCGTGCCCCAGGCGGTGTTCCCAACCTTCGACCCACATTCTAGGTATGACCCAAACTACAGGCGCGGTTTTTTTGTTTATGACTTGTTCGCAACAGAAAAGAGTCAAGGCTTTGCGCACATTGACGATTACGTATCGGATGCTCCACTCACCATCCTTTTTCAAATATCAAATCAAATCGTGAAGTGCCGCTGGCATCATGACATCTCTTGCCAGAAGCTTGGACGTCCATCTCGTCGGACAAGTTGTGGGAACAAAAAATTAGCAGCATTCCGGGGGTAACATTCCGTATTGTCGCTTTCTTGCGGAATGTCACAGCGACGCATTCCGTGGGCAGTGCATGCCAACACCATCCCCAGAAATTCAGATGGGATTGGGCGAACAAATCAAACGTGGGCCCGCCATGTGTTGTTCAATACGTCAGGTTTATTAATTGCCAGGGGCGCCGCTCACCGTGCAACGCCAATGCGACGAAGAAAAACGATTTTCGAAAGCCACTTGGAATTCTGTAAGAGAACAATCGCACATGGCTTGCTGACCAATTACACGGCGGCCTTTGGCGAGCAATTCGACAGTTTCGGAAAGGGCCCGCGAACAAGTCAATCCAAATCAAAGATTCGAATGGGGAGTTAGCTGAAAACAAAGAACGCGGCATGCATTGGCAGATCATTTTGAGCATACGCAATGGAAACCACGGGTCTTCACAACAAATCATGTGGGGGAGGCGTCTCGCATCAATGCGGACGTTTTTACAATGGAAGAACCGACCACCGTTCTCAAACAATTGTCGGTTAAGAAAATTGTCAGAATTGATGACAAGCTTCCCGAATTCTTCACGCTTCGCGTATCCCCACCAGCCCATCTCAAAACAACAACTCTTGCGAAACATGCCGACAATCGTGTTTTTCAGGCGTGTTTCCGCTTGCCCCCGCAGATCTCCCCTGTTCCTCCTCCCTCCCGCCTCCTTGTACATCCTCCTTGTGGTGGGGGCGGGAGAAGGACGAGGCGGAGGAGGAGGGAGAGAAAGCGCTCCTCGTGGTTTGAGTCGTTTGGGGTTTCTCGTCCTGGTGTGAGTCGTTCGGGCCCTTCTTCCTGGTGTGAGTCGTTCGGGCTCTTCGTGGTGTGAGTCGTTCGGGCTCTTCGTCCTGGTGTGAGTCGTTCGGGCTTCTCGTGGTGTGAGTTGTTCGGGCCCCTCGTCCTGGTGTGAGTCGTTTCGGGCCCCTCCTCCTGGTGTGACTCGTTCGGGCTCCTCGTGGTGTGAGTCGTTCGGGGCCCTCGTCGTGGTGTGAGTCGTTCGGGCTCCTCGTGGTGTGAGTCGTTCGGGCGCCTCGTCCTGGTGTGAGTCGTTCGGGCCCCTCCTTCTGGTGTGAGTCGTTCGGGCTCTTCGTGGTGTGATTCGTTCGGGCCCCTTGTCCTGGTGTGAGTCGGGCCTCTTGGCGGCCCCAGGGGCCGGGGGAGCCTCTTCGGGCCTCTTGGGGGCCTCTTGGGGGCCGTTTGGGGCGTCTTGGGGGCCTCTTGGCGGCCCCAGGGGCTTCCAGGAACGTCTTGGGTGCCTCGGGGGAGCCTCTTGGGGCCTCTTGGGGGCCTCTTGGAGGCCTCTTGGGGGCATCTTGGGGGCCTCTTGGAGGCCTCTTGGGGGCCTCCTGGGGACCTCTTGGAGACCTCTTGGGGCCTCTTGGTGCCTCCTGGGCGCTTCTTGGGGCCATCTTGGAGGGAATGGATCAAAGAAGAAGGGAGCTTTAATGAGCGCTGCCCCCTCAGAAGGGCAAAATGGATCCAAAACCTTCGTAAAATCAATGATTTTGCCTTGAAGGACGAGGGGAACTTTAATGAGCGCTGCCCCCTCAGAAGGCCAAAATGGGGCCCAAACCGTGGTAAAATCAATGATTTTAGCTTCACAGAAGAGGAGAGGGTTTTTTCTGCCTCCCCCCGTCGGGGCCATAATCCTCGTGAGGGGTGTCGTTTTTTAGCCCTCCCAGGAGTCGAAAATGACCACCCCCAACGACCCGCGGAGAAACCTCTCCAGGCCCAGGGGGAGGGGGTAGGGGGAGGGGTAAACTCCTCCCCGAAGGGGAAGAAGGGGGTTGAGAACAGAGCGGGCTCTCTAAACCACTCACGCCCAAAGGGCTGGTGGGATTCTGAAAATACTTGCTGCGTAACCGGGAACATTTGTCAAGCATGTTGGGATCGAAACGACCCGCCAACACAATGGAAAACATCATGTGTCACGATGCTATACAACAAGAGCGTCGCCAACCTCCCGGCCAATTGCAAGCCAATTGTGCTTCTACCAGGTGATTATAAAACGGTGGTTTCGAATGGTAAAGTTTATAGGACATAACGAACAAGTTTGCATCCTCAACACCGAAACAAACAATTCAATAACAAGAATACCAAAAACATAAATTGCGCAAGGCTGCCCGTTATCCCCATATTAATCGTTCGATGATGATGATGATGATGATCCTCGTTGATAATACATGCGGGCATTGACGGCGCGGACTTCTTGTGCGCAGATGGCACAGTATTGGCGACCATTGAAGAAGGGGCTGTTCACGGGTCAGAAGCAATTCCCACCACATTTCTGGGCGTCGGTGGTTTAAGGGGGTTCCTCTTCCAACTTTGTTCTTTTCCAAAACATCCTGTGGTGTTGAGTCCTCGTTTTGAAGAGACGTCGCCCCGCGTTCCTTTCCCTTCCTCCTCCTCCCCTTTCCCAACCATCCTGTGGTGTTGGGTCCTCGTTTTGAAGAGACGGTGCCCCGCGTTCCCGCCTCCTTCCTCCACCCCTCCTCCGCCTCCCACGCCCATTCTGGCACACCCCTCACACGTTTCGTGGCCCGAAGGCCCCAGTGGCCGAAGGCCCTAGTGGCTGCGCCCGCATGCGGTTCCACACCCCATTCTGGCACGCCCCTCACACGTTTCGTGGCCCCATAGGGAGCTCCACCGAAGGCCCCAGCGGCTGCGCCCGCATGCGGTTCCACCCCCCGTTCTGGCACACCCCTCACACGCTCCGTGGCCCCATAGGGACCTCCACCGAAGGCCCCAGTGGCTGCGCCCGCATGCGGTTCCACACCCCATTCTGGCACACCCCTCGCACGTTTCGTGGTCGCATATGGAAGCTCAACCGAAGGCCCCAGTGGCTGCGCCCGCATGCGGTTCCACCCCCCATTCTGGCACACCCCTCACACGCGTCGTAGCCCCATAGGGACCTCCACCGAAGGCCCCAGTGGCTGCGCCCGCATGCGGTTCCACCCTCCATTCTGACACACCCCTCACACGTTTCGTGGCCCCAGAGGGAGCTCCACCGAAGGCCCCAGTGGCTGCGCCCGCATGCGGTTCCACCCCACATTCTGGCACACCCCTCGCACGTTTCGCGGCCTCATAAGGAGTTCCACCGAAGGCCCCAGTCAACCGAAGGCCCCAGTGGTTGCGCCCGCATGCGGTTCCACCCCCCATTCTGGCACACCCCTCACGCTTCGTGGCCCCATAGGGAGCTCCACCGAAGGCCCCAGTGGCTGCGCCCGCATGCGGTTCCACCCCCATTCTGGCACACCCCTCACACGTTTCGTGGCCCCATAGGGAGCTCCACCGAAGGCCCCAGTGGCTGCGCCCGCATGCGGTTCCACCCCCCATTCTGGCACACCCCTCACACGTTTCGTGGCCCCATAGGGAGCTCCACCGAAGGCCCCAGTGGCTGCGCCCGCATGCGGTTCCACACCCCATTCTGGCACACCCCTCACACGTTTCGTGGCCCCATAGGGAGCTCCACCGAAGGCACCAGTGGCTGCGCCCGCATGCGGTTCCACCTCCCATTCTGGCACACCCCTCACACGCTTCGTGGCTTCATAGGGAGCTCCACCGAAGGCCCCAGTCAACCGATGGCCCCAATGGTTGCGCCCGCATGCGGTTCCACCTCCCATTCTGGCACACCCTTCACACGTTTCGTGGCCCCATAGGGAGTTCCACCGAAGGCCACAGTGGCTGCGCCCGCATGCGGTTCCACCCCCCATTCTGGCACACCCCTCGCACGTTTCGTGGCCGCATGGGGAGCTCCACCGAAGGCCCCATTGGCTGCGCCCGCATGCGGTTCCACCCACCATTCTGGCACACCCTCACGCGTTTCGTGGCCCCATAGGGAGCTCCACCGAAGGCCCCAGTGGCTGCGCTCGCATGCGGTTCCACGCCCCCATTCTGGCACACCCCTCACACGTTTCGTGGCCCCATAGGGAGCTCCACCGAAGGCCCCAGTGGCTGCGCCCGCATGCGGTTCCACCACCCATTTCGGCACACCCCTCACACGCTTCGTGGGTGGCTCCATGGGGAGCTCCACCGAACGCCACAATGGCTGCGCTCGCTTGTGGTTCCCCCTCTCCATTTCGGCACACCCCTCACACGGTTCGTGGCCCCATCGAGAGCTCCACCGAAGGCCCCAGTGGTTGCGCTCGCATGCGGTTCCACACCCTTTTTTTCGGCACGCCCTTCACGCGTCTCGTGGCCCCATAGGGAGCTCCACCAAACGCAGCAGTGGCTGCGCTCGCATGCGGTTCCACACCCCATTTCGGCACACCCCTCACACGTTTCGTGGATCCATAGGGAGCTCCACCGAAAGCCCCAATGGCTGCGTTGGCATGCGGTTCCACCCCCCATTCTGGCACACCCCTCGCGCATTTCGTGGCCCCATAGGGGGCCCCACCAAAGGTCCCAGTGACACTGCCCGCTTGCGTCCGCCGCCGCCCAGCACAGCCCTTGTTCCTTGCGCTTCACCCACCCAGAACAGCGCTTCGTAGCCCTATAGGGAGCTCCACCAAAGGTCCCAGCGGCACCGCCCGCATGCGTCCGCCACCACCTTGCACAGCCCTTGCTCCCTGCTTGCGTTTCACCCGCCCAGTGCAGCGCTTCGTGGCCCCATAGGGAGCTCCACCGAAAGTCCCAGTGGCACCGCTCGCATGCGTCCGCCACCACGCAGCACAGCCCTTGCTGACCGCGTCTCGCCCACCCAGTACAGCGCTTCGTGGCCCCATAGGGAGCTCCAACGAAGGTCCCAGTGGCGCCGCCCGCATGCGTCCGCCACCACCCAGCACAATTGCGGCATTCACAACTGCATATGGTTGGGTCCTTCGCCATGCTAATGTCCCTTTCGGGGAGGGCTTCGCCCCTAGACTTACCCTCCCCTTTTGAGCATGGGCACGGGGTTCCGCGAGTCGAGTCGTCGGAGCGTCCAAAACGGCTTGTGTAGCACGGGCACAATTAACGATGCTTGTTTGTGATAGTATGATGTGTTCTTCACCAATCGCAACACCGCAACTTTGAAACCAAATTCTTCGGCATTTTCGCACGGGGCACGTTCAGATGGTTGGCGGCAACAACGTTTGCACAACGATACCACGATGGCTTCAAAACCGTGTTTTTGCTTCTGAATTCTGAATGACACGATTGAAGTGGGACAAATGCAGCAACGCACTTATGCATTCCACGGCGTGTGATCAATATCTACTGAACTCATATGTTTGAAGAATCAATGACACAGGAATGGTACGCCGTACTATCCAAATTCAAATGGCGGAACAATGAAGGTTTCGCGCGTTGAACGGGAAAACCTTTATGCCAATGCTGCGTTGCTTATCATTCGGCTTTCCGTCACAACAAAACCGAATCAAATTGTCGACATGGCCCAAAATCATTGCATATTTGAGGTTCGGCGGCCAAGCAACTGATGCGAAGCGCGCCGTGACTTTTGAGTTTCGTAAGTCAATGCCAAATGATGTACTTACGTTTTCGCGACCCCACGCGATACCGATTTTGGTATATTGATCGGTTCTTATATTTACGCTCATTGAGACCCACTTGCTGGTATCGGTTCCAATTTACAACAGTTTCGATCTCTTACAGCTGGCTTTGATTCAGTGGATACGCAAGGGGCCTAGAATCAAATTCAGAAACAAATCACGATCATGAAAATATTGCGGCCCAACATCTTTCCAAAACGCCGTAAGCCAATTCTTGTGGAAGTTACGCTCAGCCAAATCATGAAGCATTGCATTAATTATGCATTATTGTTCGCGCGTGTTGGATTTTCTTCCGATATCGTTTTTTTTTTTTTTTTTTTTTTTTTTTTTTTTTTTTTTTTTTTTTTTTTTTTTTTTTTTTTTTTTTTTTTTTTTTTTTTTTTTTTTTTTTTTTGTTTTTTTTTGGCTGATAAAAAATATAACAAATAAAGAATAACAAATTAAAAAATAGAAAAACAGAACTCGGTCAATGTGCGCGGCCCGCATTATAACAACAAATTGTATAACGCCAGTTGTTGCCAATCATTCCGACATTCACCATGGGGGCGACTTGCCAGACCAATAACGTCGAAATGCTTAACAATCGCGACCCCATGGTGAGGTAATGTTGGCGCGTGAGCCCCACGTAGCGCATTGGTTCCATGCTCCAGTTCCCGATGGTTCTGTCCAAGACGCAACGGAATAGTTTATGAACGAACGGTGGTGGTAGCCAAAAGAAAACAGCATCAGCGATGAAAGCGTGGACTTGTGGCGATGGGAGAACCCAATTGGTGCCCTGTTCCGTTTGACAAAATATTCAATTCCGAGATTGATTCGGAAATTGATGTTTATTTTGTATTTCTCGTCGATGGTGGGTTCGATTGCGAGATCGATTGGTTTCAATTTCGCTAAGTGACATTGCGATTTGACCGCCGATAAAGAAATTGTTGATAAAATGTTGCAGAGGATTGCTTGCGGCATTCCGCCGACTTCCGCGGGGAAATGTCATTCATTTGCGCGGCCGCCCATCCAGAAATGATGCCTATAGAGGTAGCCGTCTTGAGGAACGGATTTGGAGCCAATTGGGGCATTTTAAGTTGAAATATCTGAATTATATTCGAGGTCATCTTGGGCTTTGTGGAGCCGTTCGGGAGTTTCTTGCTTCTCGGGTACCTTTTCGGTTGCTCTTTTGGGGGCCTCTTGGGAGCCTTAGCGCGCCTCTTGGGGCCATCTTGGTTGGAAGCGGTCAGTGTTTCTCTCTCTCTCTCTCTCGTGAGAGATGCTCGCAATTTGCATTCCGAGGGGCTGATGAAGGACCCTCTGACACATCGGTCCCCTTCCCAAAACCTCAGGGAGGGAACGGAAGGTTCTCTCTCCGCAGAAGATAGAGACGTTCATTCATTTATTTGTCGCCCAATGGTCGGATTCTTAAACAATTGAGACGCAATTCGCCTCATAAGCCAAAAATGCGAACGCGGGGGGGCACAAGGGCACTTCAACGGCATGTCAAGGGCACTTCAACGGCACCACACCCCCATGCCCTACTTCCTATTCTGTATCACTCACCTTTTACATCCCACTTCTACCTCAGCCCATTGCATTCCGACATTTCTCGCTTAGGCCGGAATGCCGGTGGAAACGCACTCCATGTGGACGCTCGATAGGCCAAAGACAGAAATTCGCTTGCGCAACCCCTTGAACGAGTTGGGCGACGACACATCACTCGCACACCTTCGAGCACCGCCTCCTATTCCTCAATTGCGACGCGCTGCATCCGCATCCGGACAACCTGCAGCTAATGAACAAATAACGAAGATGACGATGCCCAATATTCCAAGCAATACTGGTTCGGGAACCTATTAGAACAATACTGACAATGACAAATCGACAAACGATTCGATGACAATAATGTATTTTACCTCGGTCTTGAGCCAAAGTGGTTACAGTCCACAGTCCTCTCCTGCACCTGCTGCGCCCTACGCTCGTGCATGCGCAAATGCTCTGCTGGCCAGTTCTCGTGCTATAGTGCTGCTAGCGGGCTGAAAATCATGCGAATCTCAACTGTGCAACCTGCTGCGTTCGACACTGGTGGCCTCGGGACCCAGAGAGCGCTGCGCAACCTGTATGCTGCCAGACGCTCGGCGGCCGAGCCATAGCGACGCATGTGTCGCTATGGGTCGGGGGAATTCGAAAATCTGCTTCTGTGACCCTAGCGGCCTGAGATTGAGACAGGACGCAGCGGCACACCTTACAATGCAGAGCTCGGGAGAAATCGGCCCCCTGGCCCCACAGAGTCGGCAGCCAGACGTGTTACCAGATTCGGGAAACATGTCGGACATTATTTCCGAAAAGGGTTCCGAAAATCGACATTCAGGAAAATGCACCCAGGGCCCGCAGCTGCAAGCCACAATGGGAAGTTGACTACCCTGAATGAGAATACAATGACTAGCAAGCTCTAGCAAATGCAAACGCGCTTTTACTGTAAGGCTGAATTTGGTGCATTAGTACGGAATGACACAGGTGAAGGATATCATTTACAGAAGTGAGGGAAACACGCTTGGGGTAAGTTTCACGCCCAGCATCCCCCTGTCCTTCATCCTGTGACCGATCAAGCAAGTCGCACGCGCCGGCGTGCCTGGCCTGCTGCCGCTCCGCTCAAAGGGTAGAGCCAGCGGTACTCCTCGCTGGCCAAGTCCAGCCACGTGCTCTCGTTCGGCGTGTCGGCGAAAACGACCTCCACCCTGCCTGTCGCAGACTGGCTGACGATGTCCGCCTTGACCCACGACGAGCCGCGCATCAGCTCCAGCTGCAAGGACTCGTCCTTGATCGGCACGTCGAGCTCGGCCAAGTCGAAAAGGCGAAGCCGGCTCACGTGCACTGGCTGGCTGAAGCCCAACGTAGTCGAGCCGCTGTCAGGGTCGGCGAGGATCGCCGACTGGGGCCCCGCCATCTTGTGGATCTTGAAAATCTGTGGGCGAAAGCGTGGCAAGAGCCTCGTGCTGGTGCCGTCTACGGCGCCGACTGCACGAGCGACCTGCTGAGGAGGAGCACGAAGAAAGACAACGTCTCCTGCCTGAAATGCCCGTTCGCCTGGCTCCTGCACAGCCCTGGCGTGCGCCTCCTCGTCGTGCTGCGCCTTGAGCTCGTTCGCCACGGTCTTGTGCGTCGCCTCCAGGTGCCCAACTAAGTCCTTGACGTAGTGCCCGGGGTCCAACATCTTCCCTGGCTCGAGACGCCTGAAGACCTCTTCGATCGGGCCCTGCGGCAGCATGCCCGTCACGATCTGGAAAGCACTGCGACCCGAACGATATGGCATCGGAGTCGCTCGCAGGCACCACTGGCACAAGGGCACCCAGCGCGCCCAGTTCTCCGGGTGCGCGCTGCAGTAGCTCGCCAGGATCCTGCTCACCTTCTGGTGCCTCGCCTCCACGAAGCCCTGCGACTCCGAATGGCAGGCGGAGCCGAGGCTGTGGGTGACATTCAGGAGCTGGTTGATCTGCGCCACGATCTCGCTGGTGAAAGCTGCACCTCGATCGCTGCGAAGTACTGGAGGAAAACCAGCCAAGTCGAACATCACGTCCTCAAGCAGGAACTTGGCCCAGGTAGCCGCAGAATTGTCTGGAGCAGCCTTGAGCCACGCGTAGTGGGAGAACGCGCACTCGGCGTGCAAGATGTAGGAGCAGCCCGCACTCTCAGGCGCGCGGCGAGATAGGTCCGAGATCGTCGATGCCCAGAACTCGAAATGGTCGATCGTGAAGCTCCATGCGGGCGTCGGCCGTGAGGCCGCGGGCCGGCTTGACCAACCTGCAGACACTGCATGAACTGACCCACTTCTGGACATCGTGCTCCATGCCCGGCCAGAAGAACTGCTTGCTCAACTTGCTCAAGGTGTCCTCGGCGCTGCTGTGCATGCCCATCGACTCGGAGTCGTGGTAGTACAGGAGCAGCTGGCGCCTGAGAGGCAGCCGGTACATGCGACCATTGTACCGAAACGCGCGAAGGCCGCCCTTCGGGACCACCACCTTCGGCGCGAAACTCAATGCGATCGGGTCCCACTCGTCCTTATAGAGCAGTCCCTCACGATAGCTGTAGCCTCCCATCATCCTCAACGCCACCGAAGCACGTCGCGAAGCCTGGCGTCCTCCGACTCCGCGTGCAGCGAGCTCGGTCTTCAAGCCCTTGTACATCTGCTCGTTCTGGATGCTCTGGTTCGTGTCCTCAAACCGCCGTAGGAGTACATGTGCCGCGTAGATGTCGGAGAAGTCCTCGTCCTGCTGCAGGAGGTTGACGACCTGTGCCCTCTGGATCGATGAAGGACTTGACGGGATCAGCTCAGTCAACTCGTCGAAAGCCTTTGGTACTGGCGGGGCAGCCGCTGGCTCCTCGGCAGACACCTCCGTGTCATCAAACCACACCTCCACCACGAGGTCGCGGCGTTTGTCAAGGCCGCGCTGCAGGTACTTAGTAGTAGTGTCCTGGTCGATATCTATATCCTCCAAGATCTCGCCGGTCCTGGCGTCCCTGGTGCGACGCTTCTTCATGAGCCGTTTGTCGTCTGGAACGAAGAACTCCTCGGCGCGCTTAACCTCCACTCGAAGATGCGGCGCCTGCTCGCGACCTTCGGGTACTGGGGCTGGTGCTGGAGGGTCCGACGACGCTGGCATCGCCCGAGCAGCCCCATGTCGCAGCTGAGTGATTCTTCGTATGCCCTCCGCAACGCGCGAGGTAAAGCTCGGCCCTGAAGGGAAGGTGTCGACGCTGACCTTCATGGCGTTCCTGTCCAAGCAGTCGCTGGCCTGCTTCGAGAAGTCGTTGCCCAGCCTGCCAGTGGCTTTCAAGACAGTCGCGAAGCCTGCGACAATCCTCTCGCACAGCGCCCTCGGGTACGGAGCTGAACGTCGCGTCGCTGCGCCGGTCAGCATCACCTGGTGCTTGACGTGGTTGCACAACCTCCCGATGTCCTTCAGCGCGTCGGTGTTCCCTGCGAAGACCTGCGGCTTCTGATAAGGCGCGCCGTCCTGACAGTGATCGCTCCTGGCCACGTGGAAACGTCGAAGCCCAGAATACAGGAGCACTCCATCAGGAAGAAAAGGTAACTCATCAGGGGGTTCTCGAACATGACCACCACGCCTCTCTGCAGCAACCCCAATGCGAAGATAAAGACAGACTGCGCCAACTTGTTGAAATACACGACCTCCTCGTCGGTCTCGTCGCCGTACGGGTTGTCTAAGCTGCGGGTCTTGACCAGGGTTGTCTTGGCGATGCTGAAGTTCGTGCGCGGGATTGCGAAGTGGTAGACGTCGCAAGGGTCGTCCAGGTGGCCCTGCATCCACTGGCGTGTGTGAGGGCCGCGGAAGTCCATCCGCTCGTCGAGCCGCCTGTCGTAGCGCTCCGCTGATCCCCCAGCTGCCTCCCAAACTCTGGATAGCATCGCACCGGCCTCCTTCTCGGACTCCACGCCGCTGAACACCTCGCACAACCTCTTGCCCTTCAGAGGGCGGTCGCGGAGTTCGGCAGGTAGCACCTCACCTCCACTCCCGAGAATCGTGTGGCCCTTGCACCTGTAGACCTCGGTGCCGTTGGGTAAGCGCCTCACGAACTCGGCGGCGTGGCAGAACTCGCGAGACGGCCGCAAAGTGTCGCGCAGCGGCCTCCAGGCGGTGCGAGTCAGGAAGTCCGGCCTGCGCGGGTGGACGTGGAACTGGAAGCCCTCGAAAGGATCGCCGTGCCGCCGGAAGAAACCCGTCCCGGACAACGGCCCTGAACCGACAGCGGGCTCCACCTCCACGGACTCGGTGGGACGCGCAAGCACAGCCTCGACATGAGCCCATGCTTGGCTCTCTGCCTTCTTCCGCCCAGCAAGCGCCTCTTCGGAGCCGTCGGCGACCCCGTTCGGCTTGCGCCTGTGCCAGATGGTCTTCCTGCACACTCCGTCATTGCAGACCTGCGGCGTTCGGTACTGGACGGTGAAATTCTCGCCGCGCTCGTCCTTGACATAGGTGATGCGGTAAGGTAGAACTCGCGGGTTTCGTGGGAGTCGAGGATCCCCCTCAGGCCCGGCCGCGGCGGACGAGGCCGCTGGCAGGAATGTCACCAGGGGGTGACGCGGATAAGACCCGTCCCACGAGTGCGTGTCGACAAAGACCGGGCGAACCTCGAGCGGGTCGCGCTCGGGGTCCACGACGCTGGCCACCAACTTGCAGAGGTTCGCCTCGACCTGGGGGTCGCCCTCCGCGTAGGCGCGCACGGACTGCCGGAGGCCGGCGTAAGCCTCCGGCTCAGAGTCAGAGTACTCCAAGTCCGCGCCGTCGGTGCCAATCTGATCGAGTGAGGAAGGCCACGTGACTTGATCATCAGCCTCGGCATCCCCCATGCCAGCGACGTCTGCAGCTCGATCAGGATGCTCTGGAGCGGTGCCACGCGACATCGGGCCCGCTGTGCCGACATGGTACTTCGACCTGGTAGAAGAGGAAGTAGAGGGAGCAGCCATCCGTTCTGTGGCTGGGACCGCGTCATCGGTCTCGGCAGGCTTTACCTTGGCGAACTTCGCCTTCTGGGTCTTGTCGTCGACCTTGCCGGACTTCGGCTTGACTGGGGCGCCATCGATCTCCTCGAGAAACCGATCCATCTGCGCCTGCTCCTCTGCGCTCGTGGGCGCCGTGAACATCTGTTCTATGACTCGACGAACAGGTCCACCAGGAACTCGGAGAGTATGCAAAATGTCCCTGTCCTCGGGGTTGCGACTAGGGGCGTCGCCCAGAACGTTGTCTTCACCTCGCAGCCAAACTCGAACGACCCGCGAGCCCAAGTCCTCCAGGTCGAGGGCCCAGCGCAACAGCTTCTTGGAGATACGCTTGTTGGCGAACAGTGAGTCGGTGAAGATATTATTCCGATGGTCTGTGTAGACTATTACAACGAACCCTTTTGTCAAATGATGGGTGGCAGACAAAGCCTCCCTGAGGCCACAGAGCTCTCGCTCGAACGTGCTCCAGCCCTGCTCGGTGGCGTTGAAGCCGCGGCCGACTACGGCCACTGGGCGCAAGGGACCGTCCTTCTCGCGCCGCTGAGCTAGGGTAGACGCCCGTGCGATGTCAGAGGCGTCGACGCACAGCTCGATGGGGCGACCGGAACTCGGGTCGGCTGCCGCGGAGTAATCCAGCGTGGCAAGACCCACCTCGCGGGCGAGCGAGTGCTTGAGCACGTTGAAAGCCTTCTGTGCCTCTGCGTCCTTCTGGTATTCCACGAACTTAGCCCCTTTCTTCATGAACTTCTTGAGCGGCGTCTCTAACGAGCTGAAGTTCGGGATAAACTCGCGCACGAAGTTGCAGTAAGCCCTGGAGCTGACCAGATCGTCGATGCTTTTGGGCTCCGGCCACTTCTCGATCTTGTCAGCCTTGCCTGGGTCCACGTAGCGAAGGCCACGCCCAAGCTTGAAACCCAAGAGATGGATGAACTCGTGCGCGAACTTGGACTTCGTGAGTTTGAGCGGAATTTTCCTGCCCTTGGCCGCCTGCAAGAAACGAATGCAATGGTCGATGTGGCGGTCCACCACGTCGTCGTCGGCGTCGTGCTCGTACGCCTCGGTAGACAAGGTGCAGTCGTCCATGAACACCGAGTGGAACTCCTCGTCGTCCTTGCCGCGAAGGTCCCCGAACGTCCAGACTTCTGGAAAATCGCGGGCCCCTGCTTGGCGCCGAAGAACAAAACCAAAGGTCGGAGCATTCCGCGCTTGGTAAGCAACGTAAAAGCCCTCTGCGCCTCGGGGGCAAGCTCGATCTGCGTGAAGCCCCAGATGCAGTCCAGCTGCGTATGTAAATCTCCTTGTTGAGCTCGTGCGAGGCACTCGTCGGCGCGCGAGCTCGGCCACGCCTCCTCCTCGGTGCAGCTGTTGGGGTATCGGTAGTCCCTGACAGGGCGCCCGAGGAGACCCTTGCTGTCTTGGTCCACTACGAACGAGGGAGATCCCCACTCTGAACGCTCACCTGGAAGTAGCCAACGTGCCTTGCCCTCCTCGACCTCGACGTCCTCGTGGTAGCGCAAACGGAGCTCGTCGAACTTGCTGAGGGGGAACGGCTGCGTGACCTTCGGCACCGCATCTGGCCTGACCTTGATGTCGGCCACGAAGTCTTTGACCCTCGGCGGGTTGCAGCCAGGCAGCCACAGACAGCACGTAAATGCACGCACGACCTTGGTGAGGAAGCGGCGTTTCTGCTTCCCTGTGAGCTGCGGCCCCAGGAGAGGGCCTGCCTGCCTCTCAGCCTCGGACTCTGGTTCGGCCAGCTGACCTCCGACGCGCGCTTCTTCTTGTCCTCCTCGATCTCTTTCACCAGGTCGGGGAAGAGGACCTCGTGGCGCTCCTTCTTTCCACGAGTCTTGTAGGACGTCTTCAGCATCTGGGCTTTGTCGCAGTAGTTGCCGACGTAGCAGCGTTGGCACTTGTCTCGACCTCTGAGTCGCAGTAGGCCTCGCTTCGAGCCTGCCACAATGAGTAAATCTCCGCCGCCCGTCTGGACTCCTCTCTGCCGAGGGCGTTGAGGACGTCCAAGTCGCGCTGGGTGGCTCTTGGGGCCTCTTGAGGCCTCTTGGGGGCCTCTTGGGGGCCTCTTGGGGGCCTCCTGGGACCGCTTGGGCGCCTCTGGGGGGCCTCTTGGAGGCCTCTTGGGAGCCTCCTGGGGGACTTTAGGTGGTCATCTTGGCCCCTCAGGGGGCCTCCTCAGAAGCGCAAGCGAGAGCTGCCCCCTGAAAAGGACAACATGGGGCCAACACCTTCGTAAAAACAATGATTTTGCTATGGCGGAAGATGAGCGCGGCCCCCCCAGGACGCCAAAATGGGGCCAAAACCGTAGTAAAATCAATGATTTTGGCTTTAAAGAAAAGCAGAGGGGCCACACTGGGTCCCCCCGTCGGGGCCAGAATCCTCGTGAGGGTAGTCTTTTTTTAGCCCTCCCAGGAGTCGAAAAAGCTCCCTCCGACGACCCGCGAAACCCTCTCTCCAGGTCCAGGGGGAGGGGGTAGGGGGAGGGGTAAACCCCTCCCCGAAGGGGAAGAAGGGGGGTTGAGAACAGAGAGAGCTCCCTAAACCACTCACGCCCAAAGGGCTGGTGGGATTTTTTTCGATCGGTTTTGTTGTGCGTTGACGACGCGCTAATATCTGGCGAACGCGACAAATAATTGCAACAAATTCTGAATTGGATCGCCGCGTGCAAAATCACATGATTTGGTTTTCTCTTGTGGGAGCGCCGATCAAACCAAAAGATCGTTCGAATTATTGTCAGCGACTGTCTGGAAACACGCGGGTCCAAAGAAACCTACACATATTCCAAGACATGTTCTCCGCGAAGACTAACCGATTGTGTCTCGCTCTTACCCGCTTTTTTAATTAATAATATATATATATATATATATATATGATAACTATATACATACATACATATATATATAATATGTTTTATATATAAAGAATATGGTTTTTTGTCAAAATAGGAAAATAATGACAATGATATTAGTGGTTTTCGTTTCCGATTTTCATTTCTACTTTTTCCCAAATTCCGATCTCCATTCCTTGTTTGTTATTTTCTATATCTGGCTGCCGTACCTTTCCGTTTCGTTTTGATTGTTTTTCCGTCTCTGTGTCCGACCGGCTTTAATTCTAATTATGATATTCTTGCAATTCCGGTTTGAATTTATTTTTTCCGGGGTCCGGTTCCTGCTTTCATTAGGTCTGGCCCGTTCTCGTTCGAATTTCCAATGCGTTTCTACATCCGATCATGGCTTCTGATTTTTCAAAAGATCACTACGCTTCCCGTTGCCTTCTTCCGATTCCAAATCCGATTTAATTTTCCCCCCCGCGGTTTCCTTTTGCTTTCGAATCCCACCAGCCCTTTGGGCGTGAATGGTTTAGCGAGCTATCTCTGTTCTCCACCCCCCTTCTTCCTTCCCCTTCGGGGAGGGGTTTACCCCTCCCCCTACCCCTCCCCCTGGACCTGGACAGGGGGTTTCGCGGGTCGTTGGAGGGGTCTTTTTCGACTCCTGCGAGGGCTAAAATTCGACACCCCTCACGAGGATTCTGGCCCCGACGGGGGGGGGAGAAAAGTGCTCGCCCCATCTGCGATCGATCGCCCGAAAGATGGCTCCAACATATCTCCCAGACCCCTCTCAAAGAGCCCCAAGAGGCCCCAAGAGGCTTCCAAGAGGCCCCCAAGATGCTCCCAAGAGGCCCCCAAGAGGTTCCAAGAGGCTCTCCCGAGGCACCCAAGACGCTCCTGGAAGCCCCTGGGGTCGCCAAGAGGCCCTCAAGACGCCCCAAACGGCCTCCAAGAGGCCCTCAAGAGGCTCCCCCAAGGCACCCAAGACGCTCCTCAAAGCCCCTGGGGCCGCCAAGAGGCCCCCAAGACGCCCCAAAAGGCCTCCAAGAGGCTCCAGGCCCGAACGACTCACACCAAGACGAGGCGCCCAAACGACTCACACCACGAGGAGCCCGAACGACTCACACCACGACGAGGGCCCCGAACGACTCACACCACGAGGAGCCCGAACGAGTCACACCAGGAGGAGGGGCCCGAACGACTCACACCAGGACGAGGGGCCCGAACAACTCACACCACGAGAAGCCCGAACGACTCACACCAAGACGAAGAGCCCGAACGAGTCACACCACGAAGAGCCCGAACGACTCACACCAGGAACAAGGGCCCGAACGACTCACACCAGAACGAGAAACCCCAAACGACTCAAACCACGAGGAGCGCTTTCTCTCCCTCCTCCTCCGCCTCGTTCTTCTCTCGCTCCCACCACAAAGTGGATGTACAAGGAGGCGGGAGGAAAGAGGAACAGGGGAGATATGCGGGGGCAGGCGGAAACACGCCTGAAAAACACGACTGTCGGCATGCTCTGTAAGAGTTGCTGTTTTGAGATGGGCTGGTGGGGATACGCGAAGCGTGAAGAATTCAATTTGGGTTTCATTTTTCCCATATCGGAATCGGGATGATCATAAAAAACGCGCGGGTATCCCCCACGGATTTCTCCGCGGAGGATCACGCGCAATATTTGAAGAGTAATTCGTTTGCGCGACCCTGTATTCGCATAGCAACCGCAAGTAAAAAAAAAGGCTTCGCACCAAGATAAAACCAAACTTAGCATACAGAAGGCCCAAGCAATCTTGTAATACATGCTGAGAGACATTGGTGCACGTATATATGTATATATATATATATACATTTGAGGAATACGTTTTATAGAACGCGATTCCGAAATTCACAAACAACAAAACATAATGCCAACAAGAAACTCCAACAATACAACACATCTAGGAGCGTCTCCCGGCGCGCATGATTGCGCTCGGCGCGCGCGGTCCTCGTCGACGTCGGCCCCGTGGACGCCGGCCGCGTCCGGTCCTTGTGCACTTGCTGACTGTTTTTCGGTTGAGATGCGTATGAACTCTGAGAACGGCCCGTTCACGCCTCTTCCGAAAACCGATTTCCTGGACATGGCCAATCCATCATGGGGGTCCCACAATCGCATCTGCGCGGTGCCTCATTCCGCTGGACCCACCAACAGCCCTCCAACATGGCGACAATGTCGGAGATCGCAGTTCCCCAAGGGCGGCGAGGTCCTGCTCAAGTTTACGAGGTGCCTCACTCGGGTGAACCCACCAGCTGCGCTCGAAAATGGCGACGATAGTGCAGATCGCAGCCCCCCAGGGACGGCGAGGTTCCGCTCAGGTCTGCGCAGTGCCTCACTCTGCTGGACCCAGCAGCCGTCGAAAGTGGCGACAATGTCGCAGATCGTAGCCTCCCAGGGTCGCAGATCGCAGCCCCCCATGGACGGCGAGGTCCTGCTCAGGTCTGCGCGATGCGTAACTCTGCTGGACCCACCAGCAGCCATTGAAAGTGGCGACAATACCGCAGATCGCAAAGCCCGAGGGACGGCGATGTCCTGCTCAGGTCTGCGCGGTGCCTCGCCCTGCTGGACCCAGCAGCAGTCCCTCGAAAGTGGCGGAAACGTAGGATATCGCAGTTCCCCAAGGGCGGCGAGGTCCCGCTCAGGTATACGAGGTGCCTCACTCCGGTGGGCCCACCAGCAGCCCTCGAAAATGGCGACAATATCGCAGATCGCAGCCCCCCGGGGACGGAGAGGTCCCGCTCAAGTCTGCGCAATGCCTTGCTCTGCTGGACCCACCAGCAGCCCTCGAAAAGTGCGACAACGTCGCAGATCGCAGCCCCCCAGGGTCGCAGATCGCAGCCCCCCATCGACGGCGAGGTCCCGCTCAGGTTTGCGCGTTGCCTCGCCCTGCTCAGCAGCAGCCCTCGAAAGTGGCGACAATGTCGCAGAGAGCTTGAGAACGCCTGCGGGCATCTGGGAAGCGCTTGGGAACGCTTGGGAACGCCTGCCCGGGAGTACGCGCGTGGGAATTTAGGGGCTCTCTTAAACCGTGAAAATCTTTATTGTGGGAGGTCGCCGGCCTCTCGGCCGGGGGTGGGAAGATGGTGTAAAACTTACACCCATGAACTTGGACTGTCGCCCGCTGCGACCCGAAAAACCCTAACCCCTCAAACCTAAACCCCAACCGTGAACGGCGACCTGATGCATCTGTCGCTGAAGAATATCCTCAATGTGTTTCATCATCGCACCTGCTCATAAGTTGAGCCGCAAACTCTCAAACGCGGAAAATGAGGTAAAAATGTTCCAAATATAAAATCAGGGGTTTCAATAATGGAACATGGGTTTTAATAAAAGCCGCCTCGGGCTTCAATGAAAAATGCTACGGATTTCAAACATAACATCCACAAGTTTTATAATTCATGCATTTATGTTTCTACAATTGCAAGCGGTATTTACAATAATGCCATTAAAAAGCCAAATAAGTTCGACTATATTTGTGGCTGCGTTTATAATGTAACCTCGGTTCAACCGCGGGCCGAACAAATCTAGACTAACCGATTTTGTCTCGCTCTTACCGGCATTCTTTTTTTAATTGATATATACAAATGGCACGTGTGTGCCCAGGCTCATACAACAAGCTG
The DNA here is from genome assembly GCA_963575745.1 of Prorocentrum cordatum. Classification (NCBI taxonomy): domain Eukaryota; class Dinophyceae; order Prorocentrales; family Prorocentraceae; genus Prorocentrum; species Prorocentrum cordatum. Next base: position 67,824 of record CAUYUJ010000780.1, read on the forward strand.
AAGGGGCGTTTGAAGCAGGAATGACATGCAACAGCGAAGTCGTATTCGAGCGCAAGTGGGGTTGCCACACCTTGCGATGTGTGTACCAAGGCCCCCCCAGGAAGCCTCAGGAGGCCCGACTTGGATAGCAGAAGACGCTCCAGGAGGCCCCAAGATTGTGAGTGTTGTGTGTGTGTGTGTGATGTGTGCTTTGTCGGGTGCGTGCTTTTTGTGTGTTGTCGGTGTTGTGTGTGTATGTTATGTTTGTCTAGGGTGTGATGTGTTGGGCGTGATTTGTGTCTCTGTGTGTGCATGTAATTCTGAAGCCCCAGGAAGCCCCAGGAGGCCCCAGGCGGTTCAGCAGGCCCAGGAGAACTCCAGGAGGCTCCGAGGCGGGGTCTGGGGTACCAGAAGATCCAGAAAATCCCAGGAGGCCCCAGGAAGTTCCAGGAGGCCCCCAGGAGGTTCCGAGGAGGGGTCTGGGGCTCGATTTTGGGAGGATGTCTCAGGCGAAACCGCCATTCTCTGAGAATCGGGGTCAAAATTATTGAAATTACCATGTGTTTTTGAAGGTTTTATGTCAACATGTTGAAATTCCCATGTGTTTTTGGACCCTGCCGTCACGATCTGCGTGAGGGGTGCCACCGATTTTCAGAATTTCGAGGATGCCCCGAGCGAAACGGCCAGAAAAATCGCGGACGACGTGCGCACTCATCGCCTCTGAGCTCTACTCCCTCGGAGATGTGCGTATGAGATATATATATATATATATATATATATATATATATTATATATATATATAAAATGCAAAAAACGGAAAGAAGGGCAATGATATTGTTGGTTTTCGATTCCGACTTTCATTTCACATTTTTTTCCCGATTCCGATCTCCATTCCTTTTTGGTTATTTTCTAGATCTGGCTGCCGTACCTTTCCGTTTCGTTTTGATTATTTTTCCGTCTTTGTGGCCGACCGGTTTTAATTCTAATTCTGATATTCTTCCAATTCCGGTTTGAATTTCTTTTTTCCGGGGTCCGGTTCCTGCTTTCATTAGGTCTGGCCCGTTCTCATTCGAATTTCCAATGCGTTTCTATATCCGATCATGGATTCTCATTTTTCGAAATATCTGGATTTACTATGCTTCCCGTTGTTTTCTTCCGATTCCAAATCCGATTCCCGTTTTAGTTTTTCCCTTCGCGGTTTCCCTTTGTTTTCGAATTCAATTTTGGTTTCATTTTTCCAATATCGGAATGGATTTCTCGAAACATGCGGCTTTCTGTGGCGTTGCAAATCGCTCATATGAAATTACATAACGCCCAACACTCTCCGACGAGCTGTCGTGCACGCCTGTTGGGGATTCTCGGGATGATCATAAAAAACGTACCGGTATCCCCCACGGATTTCTCCGCGGAATCACGCGCAATATTTGAAGAGTATCTGCGCGACCCTGGATTCGCATAACAACCGCAAGTAAAAAAGGCTTCGCACCAAGATAAAACCAAACTTAGCATACAAAAGGCCCAAGCAATTCTTGTAATACATGCTGAAAGACATGGGCGCACGTTAAGTCTACATCGGTACGATTTTGATTACACTACCATGAAGATGCTATTTGAACTTAATACCTGGACAAATAAATTTTATTTGAGCATATCCATTCTGAAAATATTATTGAAACCGATGTTGACCGTTCTTGAAGCCCTTATTCGGTTATTGAAACCTGTGCTCTGATTTTGAAACCTGTGTCGCTCAACAAGACTACGCCCTACCATTTTGCAACACTTTGCATAACGCCCGCTGTTTTGCTCTGACATGCAACAACAAACCGTCTGCGCAAACCTTGGCAACGCACCGCGTAATCTGTGGGTTGCGGTAAAACGTGTGTATATGTATGTATGTATCTATCTATCTCTATATATATATGTATGTATGTATGTATGTATGTATGTATGTATGTATGTATGACAGAGCGTGATCCACCGCCGCTTTACTGTGGAAAATTGCCAACCTTTTCCTCCGGAACCCGGGGGTCTCCCCCCCCCCCCCCTCCGAAAATCCCCCCCCCCTCCCCCGCTGGACCCCCCCCTCCCCCCCCCCCTGGCAAAAAACCCCCCCCTCCCTAACCTCCCCCCCCCCCTCCTCCCCCTCGAAAACCGGGGAGGTCACTACCGGTTCGAACCCCTCCCCCCCCCCCCCCCCCCTCCCGATCCGGAAAACCGGGGGGGGTCAACTACCGGAGGGGGGTCACTACCGGTTCGACCCCCCCCCCCCCACGCACCGCCAGCAAACGACTCCCGGTCCCTACCACCGCTCGCATCACATCCCCCACTGTTGTTCCCAGCACCACTGTCCTCACCACCACTGTCCCCACTGGTTCCACCACCGTCCCTATTGTCCCCACCAGTGCCCCCACCACTGTCGCACTGTCCCCACTGTTCCCACCACTGTTCCCACCACGGTTCCACTCTCCCCACTGTCTCCACGGACCCAACCACTGCCTATCCCCACTGTCCCACTGACTCCTCCGCTGTCCCACTGAGCTGTCCCACTGTTCCCACCACTGTCCCCACTGTCCCCACCACTGTCCCCACTGTACCTCTGTCCCATTGTCCCACCGCCGTCCTCGCCACCGCCTTTACCACTGTCCCCACCACCATTGCACCCTCCACTGTCCCACTGTTTCCACCTCATTCCCACTGTCCCCTCACCACTGTCCCCACCACCACCGTCCCCACCACTGTCCACTGTCCCCCCTGTTCCCACCATTGTCCTCACCACTGTCCCCACCACTACCGTCCCCACCACTGTCCCACTGTCCCACTGTCCCCACCACTGTCCCGCTGTCCCCTCACCACTGTTCCCACCAAAACCGTCCCCACCACTGTCCGCACCCCCACTCGGTTTTCGAGGGGGGGGGGGGTTCGAACCGGTAGTGACCCCCCCCCCTCATGATGACTGTCGACCCCCACTCGGTTTTCGTGGGGGGGGGGGGTTCGAACCGGTAGTGACCCCCCCCCCTTTTCATGATGAGCTGGGGGGGGGGAGGGGTTCGAACCGGTAGTGACCCCCCCCGGTTTTCCGGAGGGGGGGGGGGAGGGGTTCGAACCGGTAGTGACCCCTCCCGGTTTTCCGCCAGCAGCGGTAGAACACGCTCTTTCGTATGCATGTATGTATATATATATATATATATATGTATGTATATTTGTATATATATATATATATATATATATATATGTATGTATCTCCCTCTATATATATACATTTGATGAATACGTTTTGTAGAACGCGATTCCGAAATTCACAAACAACAAAACATAATACCAACAAGAAGCCCCAACAATACAACACATCTAGGAGCGTCCCTGGGCGCGCATGATTACGCTCGGCGCGCACGCGCTCCTCGTCGACGTCGGCCCCGTGGACGCCGGTCGCGTCCGGTCCTTGTGCACTTGCTGACTGTCTTTCGGTTGAGGTGCGTATGAACTCTGAGAATGGCCCGTTCACGCCTCTTCCGAAAACCAATTTCCTGAAAATGGCCAAACCATCATAGGGGGTCCCACAGTCGCCCGAACACCAAACCCCGCCATGGTGCTCCTCGAATTCAGAGCTCATACTAAGATGGCGAGGAGAAACCATATCAAACCTCGTTGCAAAACCCGGATAGCGAAGCCGGCGGCGGCGAGAGGCCGCGGCGGCGGTGGCTGGCGGGAGGCCCAAAAGTGGTGTTAATATCGCAAAAGCGCAGTCCCCCGAGGGCGGCGAGGTCCCGCTCAAATCTGCGCGGTGCCTCATTCCGCTGGACCCACCAGCAGCCCTCGAAGGTGGCGACAATGTCGGAGATCGCAGTTCCCCAAGGGCGGCGAGGTCCTGCTCAAGTCTACGAGGTGCCTCACTCCGGTGAACCCACCAGCTGCCCTCGAAAATGGCGACGATAGTGCAGATCGCAGCCCCCCAGGGACGGCGAGGTTCCGCTCAGGTCTGCGCAGTGCCTCACTCTGCTGGACCCAGCAGCCGTCGAAAGTGGCGACAATGTCGCAGATCGCAGCCTCCCAAGGTCGCAGATCGCAGCCCCCCATGGACGGCGAGGTCCTGCTCAGGTCTGCGCGATGCGTAACTCTGCTGGACCCACCAGCAGCCCTCGAAAGTGGCGACAATACCGCAGATCGCAGAAACCGAGGGACGGCGATGTCCTGCTCAGGTCTGCGCGGTGCCTCTCCCTGCTGGACCCAGCAGCAGCCCTCGAAAGTGGCGACAACGTCGGATATCGCAGTTCCCCAAGGGCGGCGAGGGCCCGCTCAGGTCTACGAGGTGCCTCACTCCGGTGGGCCCACCAGCAGCCCTCGAAAATGGCGACAATATCGCAGATCACAGCCCCCCAGGGACGGAGAGGTCCCGCTCAAGTCTGCGCAATGCCTCGCTCTGCTGGACCCACCAGCAGCCCTCGAAAGGTGCGACAACGTCGCAGATCGCAGCCCCCCAGGGTCGCAGATCGCAGCCTCCCATGGACGGCGAGGTCCCGCTCAGGTCTGCGCGGTGCCTCGCCCTGCTGGACCCAGCAGCAGCCCTCGAAAGTGGCGACAATGTCGCAGAGAGCTTGAGAACGCCTGCGGGCACCTGGGAAGCGCTTGGGAACGCTTGGGAACGCCTGCCCGGGAGCATGCGCGTGGGAATTTAGGGGCTCTCCTAAACCGTGAAAATCTCTATTGTGGGAGGTCGCCGGCCTCTCGGCCGGGGGTGGGAAGATGGTGTAAAACTTACACCCATGAACTTGGACTGTCGCCCGCTGCGAACCGAAAAACCCTAACCCCTCAAACCTAAACCCCAACCGTGAACGGCGACATGATGCATCTGTCGCTGAAGAATCTCCTCAATTTGTTTCATCATCGCACCTGCTCATTGTTGCTGTGCCGCCTCCTACTCGGCCTCTCTGAAGCACATGAAAGCCTTAAAACTGCAAATCGGATGTATGACAAACTGGCCTGGGTTCAGAACAAGGGTGTCTGCAGCCGGGTGAACCCAAGTGTGAGTATTCGATATCCCAATGTGCCCATGGATCATTGCCCCTGGCTCACGCCGCTCCCTGGCTACTGACCTCAGCACCGCCCTGCCGGCGCCACGTTTCCTCCATCTCCCCGCTCCTCTAGCACGCCACCCTTATCTCTTCGCCCATCTCCCCCCCCACTGCTACATGTCAGCCGTGCCCTCGCTGAGAGCTTTGCCGGGCTCCGGGACCGCCACTTGAGGAATCAACCCAGAAATCGCTGCCCTGCTGCCCCTGGGTGATGTGTAGACGAAAACTGCATAAACGGAAACTTTCGGAGGTCAGCGCGGATTGCTCGGATCGGCGCTGGCCCCCTCCAGGCGCGGCGCTGGAGGCGCCGCCAGGGGGGCCCAGCGCCGATCCAAACAATCTGTGCGGATTCCGAACACTTACGCTTATGCATTTTTTTTCTAATTCGAGTCCCCCTTGGCCCTGGGATCGTTGTCCTAACCTGAGCACGCCGCTCCCTTCTGCGGCGACTCGTGGGAGCCTCCCATACAATCTTGATGGCGCTTGCAAGTCGACGCGAATCGACGCCAGTCGACGCCAAATTTGCGCCGTTCCATCGACAACTGAACGCTGACCAACGCCAGCGCGCCCTAAAAACATAATCGCGAGGGGGGAGGAGGAGGAGGAGGAGGAGGAGGAGGAGGAGGAGGAGGAGGAGGAGGAGGAGGAGGAGGAGGAGGAGGATAAGGCTCCCATGACTCGCTGCCGCAGCCTCCCTTTTCGCCCTTCCCTCAGGCCGGCGGCCCGGGCGCGCGCGGCAGCAAGCCCTGCGGTCCCACCGCCCACGCGGGCACCTTGCCGGGGGGCGGGGGGACGGTGCGCGCGCGGTGGCCGCCCGAGCGGCTCGGGCGAGGCGAGCCGGGGCCCGATGCGGGACCCAACTCGGCCCCAGAGGGCCCCAAGACGGCCCAAAGGGCCTCCGAAACGGCCCAAGATGCCCCCACGACGGCTCCAAGAGGAGGCCCAGACGGGGGATCCAAACGGACATTCGAGCCCTCGGCCCCAAAAGGTCCTCAGGAAACCCCCAGAAACACCCAAGGGCCTCCCAGAGGAGAGAGTCGGGCCGCGCGCTGCTCTGGGCACGGGTCGAAAAAAGGCTCGAGGAAGACGCTCGAGGAGAGGAGACGACGAGAAGGAGGAGGACCAGTGCAGACCCCACACGCAACAACGATGTTGCAATAAACCCTCCCTCCAGGGGTTCTCCCTTCATAATTCAGTTCCTGCTGGACCTTATCTCGGCCAATTCTCCATCATTGAAACAAAACCGTCTGGTAATCCCAAATCGGGCACCACTCTTGGGACTTCGACGCCGCGAATCAACGAGACGCATGCGTCCTGACGATCCGACATCGCACCAGCACGCCATTCCTTGGACTTACAAGCACCACGGAACAACGTGACAGCTGCGTCCAGGCAATCCGAAATCATACCAGAACGCCAGTCTTGGGGCACCAACCATACAAATCCTTGAAACTGGTGCACTCTTTGACAACGAATGCGCGCGGCACCACGGCGAGAGCCAGATTTTGAAAATGACCCCGTCCTTGAAGCGCTGCAAGTTTTGAAAGCGAATGTGCGCGGCGGGCGAAAACCACATTTTGAAAATCACCCGCCCTCCATCCTTGAAGCTGTGGCAAATTCCAACATGATCATGGACGGTGAAGAAATCGTTAGCGAAACGCCCAGCCCGCCGTACCGACACCTGTGGGGGTGCGACAAGGAGAAATTATTTAATCGCTTCGCTCATTCCGCCGGCCCATATTGTCGCGTAAGCGGACGACGAGGGGAAGGAGGAGGCCTGTGTATGTTTTCTCGGGCAACTTTTCAAACGGAACTCGGTCGTCGACAAGACGGGTCTTTGGGAGACGTCGTGGGGTTTCTTGGGGAGCCTTTTCGGAAGCCTTTTGCGAGCCTCTAGGGAGCTTCTTGGCGTAGAATTTTTGGGCCTCTGCGAGCTTCTTGGGGCCCTGCTGGCGGTCTCGTGAGGGATCTCGCGGGAAACGGCCAGACATGGCAGCTCGGAGTACCGTTCTTGGGGTCTTCTGGGGGCCTCTGGAACCGTCTTGGGGGGCCTTTGGGGCTGTCTTTCAGTGCTCTGGGGCCGTCTAGGGCTCATCTTGGGGGCATGTTGGGGCGATTTTGATGTCCTCCTGGGCAGTTTTGAACATTGTGAAGACTCCAAGTCGTTTGTGAGGAAATTGTACGTTTCCAAAAGGGAATGGGACGACTTGTATTTCTGGGGGCCCTCTTGAGGCTCTCTCGGGGCTTCTTGGTGGCCTCCAGGGTTGCCTGGAAGCCATCTTGGGCGTCTTGGAACGATCTTTCGGCGACTCGGAATCTTTTGGGCCGTCTGGGTCTCTCTGGGGCATCAAGACACCAGCGGGGCACCAATCGGGACACCGCGGGGGCACCATCGGGACACCACCAAGACACTAGTCGGGACACCAATCGGGACACCACGGGACACCACGAGACACCACAGGACATCATCGGGACACCACGGCGGGACACCCCGGGCACTCGCCCGCCAACAGGGCGGGAGAGCTGACTTCTGCCCCGGCGGCGCCCAAGCAATAGAGGGTTCATGTCTGTCTGTCGCCCGCCTACGCAATCTCGTCTCGCCCGCACGCGCGACACGAACACGAAACCGAAAACGATTTCCCCGGGTTGGGCTCTCCGCCCCACTTCGATCTCAACCTCCCACCTCCGACTCCTCCGAAAATTGCCTCCTTCTCTTCTTCCCGCCTCCTCCTCCTCCTCCCTCTTCCCTCCTCCCTCCTGCCCCTCCCATCCTCCCCCCTCCTCCTCCTCCTTCTCCTCCTTCTCCTCCTCCTCCTCCTCCTATCCCCAGACCCCCAGGGGCGGGGAGGGGTCCTCGAGCCCCGGCAGCTCGTAGTCCCTGCCGTAGTACTGCAGCGCCTGGGGGCCCCGCTCCTTCTCATGCCCTGTCTCCGCGGTGGCACAGCTAGGGACCCCTGCGATCCGAATCGATGTGATCCCAGCGATCCTACGCTCCGAAAAAAATTGGAGCGGCCTCAACGGTCCCCAGAACCGTCATAAACATAAACTTTAGGACCTCCGCGTGGATTTCTTGGATCGGAGCTGGACCCCCCCTCCCTGGCGCGCGGAGCGTGCCAGGGGCGCTGCCGGAGGCGCCGTCAGTGGGTCCAGCGCAGATCCAAAACATCCGCGTGGAGGTCTGAAAATTGATGTGTATGCAATTCTTTCTTTTGCAATTCTGTCTTTTTCGACTTCAGGCCCCGCTCCAACGCGGTACGGTGCATCATAATTCAGCTCGGAATGACTGAGAAATCATGCACCGTGCCACTCTTTGGCCGAGGATCGACTACGCCTCGGGAGATGGCAGCGCGGTATGGTGCATGCGTGATGTCCGCGGAAAATCGGGTCGGGTCGCCAGCTGATCGTCCAGAATCTCGACTCGAGTTCGGACCGCCGCCCCCGGCTCCAACTGGCCCCAACCTGTGCAAATGAATCGAACCGAAACGAATCGACATCGCAACACCAGCCCAGGACGCAGATGGACATGCTAGTACTATGCGCCCTCCTCGAAATTGCGCGTCCGAACCGAACATATAATTCAACAATTTGTTATACTAGATCGTTTCCCGGGCGGTATGGCCAACAACGCCCGCCACAGATCATATACTATGAGACGTCTGAGTTCGCGCGTAGCCCCTGGGGGTCCTTGGTCAACCGCGCAACGTAGTCGGAGGGCTCCTGGTTTCAAACGCTGTTTTTCGGAACTGGCGAACCCCTCTCGTCCCTTTCATCCCATGCCACGTCAACGCTCCTCCCAAGTGCCTTATACCACACGCACCACATGGATTCCGTTATGCAGATATCTATATAGATGTACGTCTATGTGCACATCATCTTCACATAGTTTACACCATATAGCACGTAGCTTACACCATGTATCTTGCACCACTTAGATCGCACATCGGGAGTGCAACCACCTAGTGTTGGGGTTCACGCTGGCAAACATTTCTTTGTCAAAGCAATGTGCATGGGTCGGGTCGCAAGTGGGTCGCGGGTGGGTTGCGAGGTGAATCGCGTGGTGAGTCGCGGGTGGTTCACGGGGTGGGTCGCGGGTGGGACGACAACACGCAACGAACGAACAGCCCGCAGCAACCCTTGGCTCACTCGTCCACCTCCCCTCTTACGTGCCCTCCGCTGTGCCTTGGTCAACGTGTCTGGCCGCCAGTAGTCCAGCATGCTGAACTCATCTTCATTGATATGGTGCATGCCATTCGGTCCTACGGCGTGGTCGACAGGGAAGTAGTCCTCGCCACCGCTGGAACATAAGACATGCGATTTGTTTTTTGCTGGGTTGCTCATAACATATTCAACAGATGGGAAGCACCAGACAGAACCAGAGCTCCCAAGGAAGGCCCGACTCATGACCTAGGGAGATTATCAAGCCTCTCCTAACAATGCAGAAACTCAAAGGTTGCCCTGCAACCTCGAAGTCCACCGCACCACTTTCTCCGCCTGATCGGCTTACTGCCTTCATGCAATGTCGCATGGCTTGTGGAAACTTGCAAGGCGAAAGTCAAAACCAAAAGTCTGTCTGAACAAAGACGACTGAAGCTGAATGGAGCAACCCAGTACACGGGATGACGGGCTCGTTGTGCAAACTATGGCGGCTGACATCGGGCACCAGGAAGCCGAACTGGGGAGCCAGTTGCCCCGGATGCCAGAAGGTGGAATACAACGATCTGAACAACTCCAGCAACCTTCATTCGGTCTGTCCCCTCCAGGGCTGCAAGGGCGGCTGGGCGACGGAAGCCGGCGAACGACCTCGAAGCCGCCCTGGGAACCTCTCGCTCGAGGCAGTCGGGGGAGCGCTAGGCGCGGAGCTCCCGAGGTAGCCCTCCAGCCTCCTGTGCCCTCTCCATGAAGGGGCCCAAGGACACACAAATAAATACACACAAATAAAACGATTGCCCGTATTTCCCCATATTTTATGTTTTTTTGTCTTTCCGCCCAATTCCCATATTTTCCCATGTTTTCATGGGGATCGACGATTAATTGTGTCTGTGTATTTTTTCCCCCCCTGACTCCATCCTGTCCCGACCAGAAGTTTCGCGGACTTCTTCGATCGGCGCCGGGCCCCCCTGGCGGCGCCTCCGTCGTCACCCCCTGCGCGCTCCGCGCGCCAGGGAGAGGGCCCAGGCAAGAGGGCCCAGCGCCGATCCAAGAACTCCGCGTGAAGCTCCGAGAATTCATGCCAATGCACTTGTTTTCCTCTTGGGGAGGAGGGCGTCCGCGACGGCGACCGGCCGCGGCTTGGGCAACTCGAGGTCAAGCTCTTGGTTCAGCTGCTCGCGCCGTCTCCACGCCGCGCGCAGCATCTCCTGAGGGCGCCGCAGCAATTCGTCGCGGCGGAAGCGGTGCGCTCGCGGGCGCGGAGAGCGGCACAGGGAGGACAGCTGCCTCGGGAGCCCGACACTGGAGGCCTCCCACATGGGGTCCGAGCAGGTGGGGTTGGAGGATCGCGTCGTTTTGCCGATGCACCGCCGATGCATCGGCGTCGTCGGCGATGCATCGGCGCCGTCGGCGTAGAGAAGATCGGGCTCACTCCACATTGAGCCGCATCAGCGATGCATCGGCAATGCGATCCTTCGACCTCATCTACTGGGACCACACTTTGGAGGCCTAGAACCGCTGTGTTGCGGCGAGCGTGGCCCAGGTCCCCACTGCACTCCTGCACGCACAATTCCTCGAAAAGTAGCAGAGGACGTAAAGCACCCGCTCGAGCCTGCATGTGCTCGAATGAACCCATGCTACATCCGTTTCTTTACGCTTCGGAGCGCCGTTTGTTTACGCTTCGGAGCGTAACGATGAGCTGCACTCCTGCGCGTGCTTCCTGACTCCCCGACGATATGCTTTTTGTCCACTGGCGGGTTTTCCTCGATGTTGGCTCGATTTGGGCCATCGGGGGGCCGTCTTGAGGCCCCGGGACAATTGGGGAAGCGGTGGGGACCTCTGGGGCCGAGGATTGGAAAATCAACTTTTGGCGGATGTCAGCGTACCTCTCGCGAGGCAGCAGACGGCGGGGACCAGCTGAGGTGGGAAAGTGTCGACCAGGGATCGGCAATGCATCTCCGACAGATTGGCGATAGGGCTCCGATGCCGAATCCGCACGTTCCTGGGCGGGGTGGGCTGTCGGGTCTCTGTCAGCGACCAGCGGGCGATTGGAGGTCGATGCATCCCCCCCTGAGCCTATCCCTCCCCAACGTTGTCCCTGAGTAGCGCCACCGCTCGAGTCTGAATATGTTGAGCCCATGCTGCATCCGTTTCTATGCGCCTCGGAGCGCAACATAAAGCTGCAATCCTGCTCCGTTACTGGCGGGAGAGCCTAGCCACATGCTTGGCCTAGCAGGCGACGGGAGGGTCCCCGACGGCCAACTACAGTTGTCTCAACTCGCCGTCCTCTGAGTCTGAGCTGCCTCTTCGAGGCCACCCTGGTCCCGATCTGGTGCCCACTGGTGCCCACGAACGACCTTCTCTTCGACCACGCTAGCATTCCGATGCATGTCCCAAGTGGCCGTACACTGCGTATGAAGGGGTCCGGTGAATACGTGGAGCCCTCAGACATGCATAGAGTATTAATCAACATAACCACAAACTTTCGGAACTCCACGCGGACTTCTTGGATCGGCGCTGGGCGTCGCTCAGTGTGGGAAGTGTCGAGCTGGAATCGGCAATACATCGCCGATGGATCGGCGATAGGTCTCCGCTGGTAAATCCGCAGAGGAGGGCGGCTGTGGTCTGTCGGGCCTCGGCGCTGTCCATGAGCGCTTGGGGTCGATGCGGCCAACCCTCCGCCATCACCCCTAACGTTGTCCTTGACTGTCGATGGCACAGCGCACTTTTACCCACAGACTTTCGAATAGGTACGGCGGGTTCGTGTTGCGACGACTTGCGCGGTGGTCTCTATCGTCAACCTTGAACAGTCGCGACTTTCCGATCGCGAAGTCGTTCGATATCGGCCGATTCTGGGCAACTGGTCCCATTCAACCTTGAACGCCCTCGTTCGGGTCGCCGCCGCATCGACACGTCAAGAATCTGTCGCAATCTGCCGTAACATTGCACCTTGGTCCGTGGCATGCCAGCACATCGCCGAGCCCAAGCTAAACTGCTTCGTCGGTTCGGCCTGTGGGTGATGATCGACTCGGCACACCAAGCAATTTGGCGAATCGGAGTGTCAGCTCCACGACTCCTCCAGGCTTGCGCCTTCTCCTCCCTCGCGCTGCGCCCATCGTTTGGAGTCCTTCGCGACACCACGCTCCTACTGCAGGGACGGGAACATGGAGCATGGATGGGCCTGCCTCCGTGGAGGCAGGCCGCGCAATGCAAGGAAGATGGGCAGACATGCGGAGAGAGGAGAAGGGAAGGCGAGGAGAGGAGAGAGGAGGAATGGTCCAAAAGGAAGAGGCTCCGCCTACCCCTCGCTGTTCAGGGATCGCCAGCCCACCAGACATCGGGCACTCTAATCTTTGATGCGTGGACCCCCGGAGGCCTGGACGCCCCAAAGCCAACTCTTCGTCCAGAGTCGTTTCCGATGGTCCCGGGGCGCGTTGACGGCCCACGGAGGCCGCACACGGCCACACACACAGGCCGCTGCACCTTCTTCGGAGCCTCGGCTCTCCGCGCCAGGCTGGCCCCGGGGCGCGCTCGGACCGGCGTCGCGTGGCGAGCCCAGTCGTGGCGTCGAGGGCCCCTCCCAAAGGCCCCAACGAGGGTGGAGCTGCAGCCAGACCGCCCAGGGAGCCGACCTCCGTCGGAGGAGGAGGAGGAGGGGGAGGAGGAGGAGGAGGACGAGGAGGAGGAGGAGGAGGAGGAGGAGGAGGAGGAGGAGGAGGGGGAGGAGGAGGAGGAGGAGGAGGAGGAGGAGGAGGAGGAGGAGGAGGAGAGGACGACGAGGAGGAGGAGGAGGAGGAGGACGAGGAGGACGACGACGAGGAGGAGGAGGAGGAGGAGGAGGAGGACGAGGAGGAGGAGGAGGAGGAGTGCCATGTCTGGGGGGGATTGAATCGCCAAGCGTGCAAGCCACATACAGTCAACCCGCGGCCCGCATAGTAAGGATGAGCCATTTTCCAGGGCTGCCCTTGCATCCTGCCCCTTCGGCCCATCCTTAGCGACTTTCGCTGGCCAACCTCGTTCGAAAAACGTTAGCATGGCCCTGCAAGGCCCTGGCATCCTTACCGCATATCCCTATTATGCTGGTTGACTGTAGTGTCTCTGGAAATGCGGTTGATGGACAACATCCTTCACCACCTGCGCAACCGTGGTGCTAGCGCAAACTTCCACGCGCCCCCTGCTCCCGATTCACTCTTGATTGGCTTCGCAAGCGAGATGCAGGATTGCGGCCAATCGACAGATCGACACAGTGCGGCGCAGCCCGTCAATGGTAAGTTGAGCGCGCGGGAGGAGTCGACAAAAATCAACATGCGCATGTACAGGACTTTGTTCATCAGCCTGAGGGTGAAACGCTTGGGAGGTATTCGTCAGAACGGTTACAAACTCTTAGGCTAGATGAAGGGGCCATTGAGCCGGATTCAGCCAAATTAAGCCCGCGATTGCGCCGAGATTCAGCTACGATTGAGCGGGATCGAACCAGACTCAACCGGTTTGCGACCAAAGACATACCAGCGCCAATTCTGAGTTGAACCTCCTGTGAATTGCGTCCAAACCTTGGTGGCCCGCCCGGGGGATGCGAGAAGGAGCAGGCCTTCTCACAAGGCGGCAGGGCTTCTCAGACGCCATCTGGCCCTCTGTGAAAAGTCTGCGTCTTCGCGGAAGGCTTAGCACATTTCTCAGAAGGTCCGAGCCCTTCCGAGCCTTCTGAGAGGGTTGTCCCCTCTGCATTCCCTCCTGAGCTCGCGCCGATCCTCCTGGAGATGGGGCAGGCGAGAGGGGGACCCTGAGATCTGGGCGTTGCGATTTCTCCACAACTGGAATTTTCTCACGCTTTCGGGCTGCAGGGGCCGTCGTAAATCGATCCGGCTCTGGAGATGCCGCAGTAAGATGGTGTCGGGGCTCCAGTCGTGATGTCGTGATGTTGCAATTTTCGCAACTCCCCCCGGGCTCTTCGCCGAAGATCAACACTGCCAGTCCCAGTTTGGGGGTCGGGGTAGATGGGGTTGGAGGATCGCGCCGCATCGCCAACGCTCGGCACGATCGGCACAAAAAGAATCGGGCTGTACATCATGCGGCATCGGCGATGCATCGGCAATGCGACGCGATCCTCCGACCCCATCTGCCATCTGCTCGGACCCCCTGTTTGAAGGGGCACTGGGACACACAAATGAATACACACAAATAACAGGATTCACAATATTTTCCCATATTTCCTGGGTTTTTGTCATCCCCCCCCCACTTCTCATATTTTCCCATATTTTCTGGGGAATCGACGATTCATTGTGTCTGTGGTTTTTCCCCCCCTGACTGTTGGAGGCCTGGATCTATATTTTCGGGGCTCAGAAAACTCCTCAGAGAGCCCGAGGCCTTTCGAGCCCTCTGAGAAGGCCCACCCCCTCTCGCGCCCCCTCTGGGCTCGCCGCCCAAGACCTGAGGAGGAGGAGGCGGAGGAGGAGCAGGAAGAACAGGACAACGAGGAAGTGACAAGGGGAACCGGGGCCAGTCCCTGCCTTGGGCTCGAGCCTCAGGGGCGCAAGCGAGCCGTCGTCCCATGGGCGCCGAAACCCGCCGAGAGAGGCGTGCACATCGCGGGGGAGACGCCGCGCCGCGGCTCGGCTCCTTCACCTGCCGGTTGACCTGGGAGGCGCTGTGAACCCCTCCCGCCTTTCTTCCGCAGAACCTGAATTAGGTTTACTCACGGCACAACGCACACGATCTTTTGAACAACGACCACTGCTTCCTCCAAGGCCAAGCCCTCAGCCGTGAACGAAGACACTGGATCTTGGATGAAATTCCCTGCCAATATCGCCGGCTTTCCTGCGCCCAGCTCTACTGCTCTCTGAACCACTCCTGCCCTCCCTCCCTCGCTCGCTCCGTACTTTTCCCTACATTTGTCTCTTGAGCGTGGTTCCCAATCTTGTTTTGGACGAGGATACCTCGCCAGCGTCGCGCCACGACGGCCCTTGCTCCTACCTTGCTGTCTTGCTCTGCGCACTTTGTTGATTTGATTCTTCCTCTGTGGCTGATTCCTCGTGGCCCATGCAAAACTTCAAGAGAAGTCCGCGGGGTCTAGATCATAGGAATATCGATGTATAGGGTGTTGTGGATGTGTGTGTGTCTATACTTGACGGGTATCACTTAGTATAGATGGACGTCACTTGGGTTTTGATGGTGATGGTGATAGCGGCGATACAGATGGATGACGATGCTGGTGAGCATGGGGACGGTGCTTATAATGGGAGGTGACGATGGTGAAAATGATGACGCTGATGGCGATTATTTGATGATGGTCATCATGGTGGTGAGAATGGTGATGATGACGGTACCGACGGTGATGTTTCCCAGACGAGCAGCAGGAGGCCCATGCCACTCACTGACCACCGCAACTTACATCCAGGGTGCCAGCACGTTCTGTTTGCATCCAAATCTAGAAGGAGGCCCATGCCACTCTTCCGCGCCCAGTGTCCACAGCAACTTACATCAAGAATTGCAGCGCTCTCTGTTCTCAGCTAGCCACCTGCGCACCCGCGCTTCGTCTCTTTCAGGTGTCTGTGCGAGCACTCGGGACAGCGGTGATCGATTTGCCTATTTGTTTGAGGCGGTATCCCAGACGCGCGTCTTCCACGACGCCGCGTCGAGTAAACCAGGGCTGTAGCGAAGCTGGAATTGGCCGTTCAATCGGCCGCAACGCCCACGCCCGACTGTAGTGTAAACCATGCCTGGAAAAACAAGGGGTCCATGGGCATGCGTTCCTCCTGGTGGCGGGGGGGCTGCCGCTGGCGGTGGTTGACGAGGCGCTGGCGCTGGTGCTGCCGCTGGCACCGGAGGTGCTGGCGCTGGTGCTGGCGGTGGTTGTGCTGGCGCAGGCGCAGGCGCTGGAAGTGCTGGTGGTGGTGGCGGTGGAGGCGGTGGTGGTGGCGGTGGGAGGGCAGGCGGCGGCTCCTCTGGAGGGCGGCCTGCCGCGGTCTTCGGTTTAGCCTTCGCCATGGCCTTAGCCTTCGCCATGGCCTTGGTCTTTGCTTTTTTTTTTTTGTTTTTTGTTTCGGACCCGGAAAGTCCAAGCCGGCAAGTTTCCGTTTCTGCAGTTTGTATTCGGCGCATCCATGCCTTATCTTTCTCTCATTCATGGCCTTCCCGACCTCTGGGGATTCGCTCTCATCCTCGGCGTCGGTCCTTCAGAGCCACCTCGACCAGCGCGTCGTCAAACGCTGAGGCGCAGTGTACTTCGGACATAGAAATGGCGCGTAGATCCTATCACCCGTGGAGTTGGCAGGGTCGTTGGGTTCCAGTGACTTACCAATGGCGTTGCAAGCGTGCGTCGAAGTCGTCGCCCCTTCGGGCGCATCGACAATCGCTGTTGGAGCGAGCGCGCTGCAAGAGGTCATTCAAGTCCCACGTGTTAGCAGATGTCGGCAGCGAGTGCCTCATGAGAAAAACTGGGTCTGCGATCTGCCTCGCGGCAACTCCAGTGTCGGCCAGCGCGAGGGCAACTGCAGGGGCGACCTTCCAGTCGGATGGGCCCGCGACGTGGATCCAAGCCACGGGGCCCTCACGGTGCTGGGCGCATGTTGCTGCAAATTTGCTGGCGGCTGCGCCTGCAACTCGAACGCATGGCCCGACCACCCAAGACCGCAGGAGCTAACCGTGGGAACCAGAGAAACCAAACCCCAATTCCAACATTATAATACCTGAAACGGCCGCAGCAGTCGATACATAAATGCAGCCCAACATATTTGCCGAACCCTGGACCTTGGTAAATGTGAAATACGTGATGTCGTCAAAGGCGCCGCGGCGCAGCTGCTGGCCCAAGACGGCCCGTGCGTGGCGGCAAAGGGGCAACCATAAACGATCTCCGCACTGGGCGATGCGTAGAGCTGGCGCGAGCTTCGCGAAACGGGCCGCGCCCAGGCTAGCAGCATTGCCCGTGCGCCGACGCCGCAGGTATTCGCGCAGCCACCATGCCCATGCCGCCGCAGCCTTGTTCGCGCGCTCCTCGTTCAAGGTAGGTCGCGTTTCTTTCCCCCCGGTATTTTGGGCCAGCTCGCTTGTGACTTGTGCCTGTAGCTCCAGCATGTAGATACCGTGGCCTTTTTTAAGCACCGTGCAATTGTTGAGGCAATCTTGCTCTTTCACGCCTGGTTTGTGAGGCGCCCCTCGCGCATCGAAAACCCCCCTTGTGTTGACTGGATGCTGAAGCCTGTCGCGATAAAGATTTTTGTTTGAATTCGCCCGAGCATCGGGCCGCAGCGTGCCACGGGTGTCTTCGCAATTTTTGTTGTCCGCCAGTGCCCCAATCATACCTTTCAGTGAATGTCTCCCAGCGAATGACCTGCGGTCATACCTGTCACGGCAACAGAATTCAAACAACCCCCCGGCAGGCTTTTGCAACCAGGGCCATGTCGTTCCACGGCGCTGTGCTGCTGCATTAAGTGTGCCGAACTTCCTCAGCTTTTGGTGGTCCGTCTTCATGGTCGCGCAGGCTCCGTCGGCGACGTGCGCGGATGCTGACGCCGCAGTTTCATGGCTGTCAGGAGGCAGGCTGCGCTTGACCATGCTCCAAATTTTACTCTGAACAGTATGCAGCGTCAGCGATCATGCCTTCGTGGCCTTGTCGCTCTCCCCTGGTTGCATGTCCATGAACTTCAAATTGCCGCTGTCGTGGAGAGCGTGAACTGCGTTCCACGCGCGGTCCTGGAACTGCCGCCCGCCGCTGGCCAAGCTCATAATGTAATTGGGCGCGTGGTCCGGCGCCTTGATTATTTTCATGTACTCTGTATGCCAACCCGAACATGTATTCCCAGCAACCCGTAGGGAAAAGGCGCGCGGCGTCCGCCGCCGCGCGCGCGCCGCATGAATTTGAAAATTGCGCGGTTGCGGCATGCCGAACATATTGATTGCAAGCCGACTTGTCAATGTGATCGGCCCGCCGCAACCACCTCACTTGCGATTGCCGAGGGTCTATATGTATAGACGCGCATAGGTATGTATGTATGCATGTATGTATGTGTGTATGTATGTATGTTTATATATATATATAAAATGTATATGTGTATATATATATATATATGCGCACGCAGGTGTTTTTTGTTGGTAAAACAAAACATGCCCCCCACCCCCCCGAGCCACCGCCCCCCCCATCGAGGGCGCCCGCGCGACGCCGCAGGGCCGGGCCACGAGCTTCCCGCGACCCGACCCCCAGAGGGCCCACAAAAAAATGTCGGCCGTTGCGGCCCGCTGGGGTTGGGAAGGGTGGCCCCGCCGCCGCGCCGCTCCACGGCGGCCGTTCGGCTCGGCGGCGGGATCCACGGGTCTGGCGGACTGGCAATAACCATTGCGCGAACCTCACCCGCCTCCGCCGTAACACCCCGAACCAAAGAACTCGCCATGGCATGGCATATCACGGCGCGCGCCAGCGCGCAATCTGACCTCGTCGGCGCGCTGGCAACTGGCAAATTTTTCCCCGGATCGTGCATGTATGATCGTGGACGCGGCGCGCCTGTGCCCCAGCCGTCATGATTTTCGCTTTCTCGTGCATCGACGCCGTCATGAGCGCCGTGCACAAGAGCTCCCACCCGTGCATGCGCCCACCACAATCGATACTGAAATCGCCATAGGGAAAATCGAAGCCTCGCGGCACCTGTGGCTGCACCACCGAATCGGTCGTCGGTCGGCCTCGACCGCCAGACGCCCCTCGCCGAATTAGAACCCATCGGGACCCATCAGAGTCCATCAACCTCAATGACCATGCATCAAGATTCGGTCCCAACCGAAGTGGTTTCGATATTTGCTGGATGGTGGATTTTGATGGATTTGGATGGGTTCGGATGGATTCTGGATTTCCCACAAGTTTCGTGGGGTTATGGTTTTCTTCCCTGCCGCGTCGCACCCGCGTCTCCCTCGCCTCCCCTCCTCCTCCTCCTCCCCTCGCCCGCGCGCGTATTGCGGGCTCGCGCAGCGTGGCAGGCGTGGCGTATTCTCGACGCCATAAAGGGGTGCGCAGGGGGTGGTCTCTCAGCGCGGCCGCTATCCGAGCCAGTAGTCCAGGGCATAGCAAGCGCGGCACTTTCTCGACACCGTGGGGGGTGCGCAGGGGGGTGGTCCCTGAGCGCGGCCGCTATCCGAGCCAGTCGCCCAGGGCATAGCAGGCGGTGCATATTCTCCGCGCCATAAAGGGTGCGCGGGGGCATAGTCTTTGAGCGCGGCCGCTGTCCGAGCCGGTCGCCCAGGGCGTAGCAGGCGCGGCGCTCTCTCGACGCCGTGAGGGGGTGCGCGGGGGGTGGTCTCTGAGCGCGGCCGCTTTCCGAGCCGGTCGCCCAAGGCATAACAGGCGCGACATATTCTCGACGCCATAGTGGGTGCGCGGGGGCGTGGTCTCTGAGCGCGGCCGCTATCCGAGCCGGATGTCCAGGGCGTAGCAAGCGTGGCCTAGTCTCGACACCATAAGGGGGTGCGCGGGGGGTGGTCTCTGAGCGCGGCCGCTATACGAGCCAGTCGTCCAGGGCATAGCAGGCGCTGCATATTTTCGACGCCAATAAGGGGGTTGGCAGAGGGTGGTCTCTGAGCGCGGCCGCTATCCGAGCCAGTCGTCCAGGGCGTAGCAGACGCGGCGTATTCTCGTCACCTCAAGGGAGTGCGATGGGCGGGGTCTCTGAGCGCGGCCGCTATCCGAGCCAGTCGACCAGGGCGTAGCAAGCGTGGCGTTTTCTGGACAGCATTGCGCAGGGGGTGGTCTTTGAGCGTGGCCGCTACCCGAGCCAGTCGCCCAGCGCACAGCAGGCGCGGCATAGTCTCGACGCCGCAAGAAGTGCGACGGTGGCGGTCCTTGAGCGCGGCCGCTATCCGAGCCTGAAGTCTGGGGGTTGCGTAGAGGGCAGTTTTGGCTCGAGCAACAACCTCTTGCTCTGGCCACCAAGATCATAGACACGGTGACTTCCCGTCATGTCGCCCAAATGTGCCATGTCCGCGCTGCCGCCTCCGTGCGCGCAGCTCAAGAACTCAATGCTAGATGGGTGCCGAGGCCCACTTCAGCTATCATCACTCCAGCCATAATATAAGCATGTGAGGTTCCTCGGTAGCGTAATTCCCTGCTCTCGATCTCATTCGCCGTCGTCGTCGTCATCGTCCTCGTCGTCACCGAGAGTCCCACCAATCCTTTGGGCGACAGGTGTTCTAACGAGATCCCTCTTCCCTCGTCCACAACCCCGTATTCCCCATTGATGTATTTATTTCTGCATGGACCTGGGCACGCATGTGCAGTTGATATATATATAGACATATACATATATATATATATATATATATATATATGAACGCGACGATGTTTTTTTTTTTTTTTTTTTTTTTTTTTTTATATATATATCACTGCCGCCACTGCTTTGCGGTCTAATCGAGAGACCACCTGGGGGGGGGGGCACTCAGAGTCCGAACGAGCACGATGCACAAGGGGAGTGAGAAACACGGTAGTTTGGATTATATCGATGGGCCGCGATCGCTTCAGCACCCCCCCTGCCCCAGCCAAGCCATGAGAGAACCCGTGGCGGCTGGGCCTCGCGCAAGCTGCAAAAAGGACCCCCCCCAGGCCATCGCGGTCGGTGTTGCGGGTCGGATGGTGGGCTGCAAAGCCACTTGAGACAAGACAAGCGGCGGCAACGCGAGACACCTCGAATCGTTCATATCTTCGCCCCTTCGGTGTACCGGTCATGAACGCAACGATGGTTTTTCTCACTGCCGCCACTGCTGCGCGGTCCAATCGAGAAACCACGCGTGGGGGGGGGGGCAATCATAACCCAAACGAGCACGAGGCGCAGGAGGAGTGAGAAACGCGATGGCGTGGATTATATCGATGGATCAGGATCGCTTCAACACCCCCGCCGCGCCCCAGCCAAGCCATGAGAGAACCCGTGGCGGCTGAGCCTCGCACGAGCTGCAACAATGACTCCCCCCCCAGGCCTTCCAAGATGCACCGCCCTGGTAATCAGAACATCTCCCCCTCCAAACCATATCCTCATTCGCTACAGTGCGTCAGCGAAGCTTGTCATGAATTGCAGGCGCCCAGGCGGCCGCAGCACTTTTGACGCACTGCTCCTGCTCTCTGGACAAAAGCAAAGCAACGAGGTCGGCTGCGCCTTGAGAGATATATAACCGCGCGGTCCGAGAGGCTGACCACCTTCGTTTTACCAGTGTGCTCTCTATAGAACCGTGGCGCGTGGAATGGGCGGTTGATCCACCGCGTCGAAGGCTATAGAGCGAGAGCCCTCGCCCTTGTAAGCCTAGTGTGTGCAAGCTGATATTAAGCTTTGGCCGAGCCTGGCCCCCAGTCAGCCCAAACACCAGATTCTCTGGCTCGAGGGACTTGCAGACATGCGCTAAAACTCTTCTGCTGATGCCATCCTCCACAACGACTGCTTCACTCGGGCCTGGCCTCTGACTGGTCTTGCTGATGGGGATGGAAATGGCGGCCTTGCCCTTCAAAAAGATGACGCCACGACGTTTCATCGCGATCAGTTCTCCACTTCTCAAGAAGGTATCAAACCGATCAGCGCCAATGCAGCAAGTCCTGCCCCCCCCCACATGCCAGGCGCAATGCGCCACTGCAAGAGACAGCTGACCTGTAAATGGCGTGGCCCTCGATGGTGGTGCCCGATGCTCCCACGCCCGGATCAAACTCCAGGAGTGGTCAAGAGAAACTTCGAGCGAAAGGGGCAACCGCTGGAGGCCCGCAGCCGCGTTCACGGGGACGTAGCACGGCTCGAGGTCAGCCCAACAAACATTCTACACATTCGGCAAGCACCTGATCCACAGACTCATATGGCAAAACACTCCGTGTCTGGGTAACCCACTGAAGAAAACGGCTCAGAGCACTCACGTATCTCATTTTCGTCTCCGTCGTGACCTGCATGTCGCGCAGCTTCGCGTGGCGCTCGCTGTGTTGCTGAGCAAGGTGGCCAGGTCGTCGCCTCCCCGTCAGCGCAGGCTTCCGCGAGTCTTTCCCCATGACTTTGGCGGGGTCTTCTTCGCAAAGCTCGAGCGTGACGGATGATCAGCCGCATTCGCTTTTGTGTTGACGTACCCGGTGAGCGGGTAAAGGTCTGATGCCAACAGCGTGGCGCAGTACTGCTTTGCAAGATTCCGCAACTTGTGGGAGCTTGTGCGCCCTGGTGTCAGAATGGCTGCCACCACCTGAGAATCAACCAAGTGTAAGAAGCGAACGCTCCGAAAGCCTGTAGACCTCGCCCTCCAACGCGCCGCGGCCGCCGCAGCTCGCAATTCAAGAGCGCCGATGTGGCTGCCGACTGCGTGCGCTCGGCCCCCGCGGGAAACTGAGGACGACCTCCCACTTCCAAAGAGCGGGATCGATGCCGGCCCGTGGCCAGGCCTTCGGCCTGAAGGGCACGCCGATGCCTTGGCGCACGTCGGAGCCCCCCCCTCTCGCCTATGCTTTGGAACAGCCGAACCAGCAGGCGGCTCTCCACCCGCTCCTCCACTGGCTCCTTGGCGAACTCAACGCTCTCGTCGAGTAAGTCTTTCCACTCGATGGGGCGCGCGAGGCTCTCTACGGAGAAGCGCCCAGAAAAGTGCCCGAACGCCGCAAAGAGGGTCCTGGGGGGCCAGCCGAGCGGGGCGACGGCGAAGGCGTTCCCGAGCAGCGAACGCCGCAGGGCCTCGACCGCCTGCTGGTTTGAGCTCGACATGGCCAAGGCCGAGGTGCAGTGACGTGGGGGCCCCAGTAGGACCTCTCGTTCTGCAGAAGTAGCTCAGCGAACTCTTCCCCCCTTCAACGATGCAGTTCTGGTCGTTGTGCTGGCGCGGGGGATATGAGTGCATGTCCGAGGCCCAGCGTCGTAAGGCCTCCTCGCTCGCCTCGCGTATTCCAACCGGCTTATACCTCGGCTCGGTTCGCAAGACCTTCTGAACGAATGTGCAAGGAGGCTTCGAGTCGTCTTGGCGGTATGCCCCAGGGCTTATCCAGTCCCCTCGCCCGAGTCGTCGAAGTCGGATATCTCGCACTGCTCGCCCTCGGCTTGACCCGACTATCTCGGCCCCGTCCAAGGCTGTGATATCCCGGGAGCGCCAGCGCAGGCGGGGCCGACGGTTTTCGGTGAAGAGACTGTTGCAAACCTCGACGGGGGTCACTCCCAGAGCCTCGTTGAACCCCTCGGTGTCCTCGAGGGTCATGCTCGCGACGTTCTCGACGAGCCAGTGCACCCAGCAGGTGAACGCATCCTTTACACAATCGATCATCCGAGACAAATGATAGAACAGACGCATCTTCTCACCGCTCAGTCCCGGGCGCTCGGCGCTCGCGAGGTTCTGACAGTGGCTACCCCCATCAACAGTGCAACGTCAACCTTGTCATTGTAGGGCGCCGCAAGACTGGCAATGACCTGCTCGGAAACATCTTCCACGCGGCCGAACTCTATGACGCCCGGCCACCGGGCGCGCGCGGCACGCTCGGCATTCTTGTCTATCCCGCTGCTGGCGTAGCCCACGATGACACAGCCCAAACGGCTGAGAGCCACCGCAGCGCAGCCAATTCCGTCAAACATGCTGATCAACAAAGCGCGGGGAGCTCCACCCTGGCCCCCTCGCAGCAGCGCGCTGCGGGTGTCCACCTCGGCGCGCCCATTGAGGGTGGCCAGGCGCATGTGCAAGTCCCTTGGCGGCAAGCCGCCCGCCTGGGTGAAGCCGCGGGCGGTCTCCACCCCCCGGCGCTCAGATCCGCGCCCACGCAGACCCCGCCAGCGCTCTCGCTGGCGTCAGAGCAGGTGGCGACTCCGCTCGCGCGGGCCCGCAGGTTGGCACTGGCAAGCGGGGGCGTCGCCAGCGCGTGCAGCAGCTCGCAGCCCATCGCGGGATTGATGGCCCGCTTGTTGTGCGCCAGCCGCTCCCACGCGCCGTTGAAGATGCCGAAGAGGGGCGCCCTGAACTCCCGCGCCCGCGCCCAGCGCCCAAGGAGGACCAGGGGGCCATCGCCATGGAGTCGAGGATAGCTGAAGAGGAAGACCGCGAGGGACAACAGCTCCATGTTGCGCCCCGTCGCGTTAGCAAGGCGCCCTGTCAAGCCGTCCACCACGACGCCCATGCGAGTGACTCGCAGGCGTCTTCAGGTGGCCTTGTCCTCAGCAATCTCAAATCCATTCCAGAGGTAGCTATCCCGCATCTTCTGCTGGAAATGCCCGACGGCCCCCTGGTTGACGGCAACTATGGCACGCGGGGCCACCTCCACATCGTCGAAGTCATCCACGTACGTTGCCACCATTCGCGGCTAGCACCCTCGATGCCAGTGAGCACAGCAGGCACGGGCGCGGGTCGGTCTCGTCGCCATTCTCGCTCTTTTGGAAGGAAGGCCCCACGAAGATCGGGAAGAAGCCCCAAACGCCTGTGGATGTGCTGAAATATCGGAACCGACAGGGCCCATCCCATCGGGAGAACGGCCATCGCTAGGTAGACGCGCTTCTGGGAACAGCCCAAGAGACTGCCGGGAACAGGTCGACCGGCAGCCATGAAGCCGCGCTAGCTCTTCGGTAGAACCCACATGAAGAAGGCCCCTGTCCGGTCGTCCCCGCTCCACGGCATGGCGTCATCATCCTCGAGGCCGCTCGAAACCCTGTGAGGGGACGGCGCGAGAATCGCCGCATCATGCTCCATCT
This sequence comes from Prorocentrum cordatum, assembly GCA_963575745.1. Lineage (NCBI taxonomy): Eukaryota > Dinophyceae > Prorocentrales > Prorocentraceae > Prorocentrum > Prorocentrum cordatum. Next base: position 92,668 of record CAUYUJ010000780.1, read on the forward strand.
CCTTCATGAAACCATTGGCGGGGATCATGTTAAAAATGAGCCGCGCCACCCGCGTCTCGCCAGGCAGGGGTGTACTTTTCCGGCGAGCCGCAAAGACACCACTCAGGATATTCGGGCCTTTGTGCTCGAAGATGTCGTCGTACTCGATCGGCTCGCACAGCCCGAGCTTCGCTGGCTCCCTCGCAACCTCCCACCAGTCCTCGTCGCCGTCGGCGGTGGCCCGTGCCTTCGGCACCGAAGCAAGCCACTGCGCGGGGGGAAGGAGAGCTTGTCTGGGATCGCCCAAGAAACCCCGCACCAACGGCTCGACAAAGTCCCGGGCCTGCAGCTTGCCCACGTGCTCTGGCTTGGGGAAACCAGGAAGAAGTTCCCCCAGTCGCAGGGGCAGCGCTCTGCAGTCCTCGTCGTCGTTGTAGTTGGAAAATGCGGGTCGAGCACCTCCTGCTTCCAGTCGGGGAACTGATGCGTTACGAACTCCTCCCCGATGAACCAACGCACCGTCTCGCGAAAGGTCGCCTTGCTAGAGGCCTGGGCCACGGCCCCCGCGGCGCAGTGCCCCCGCCTCCTCGCTCAAGTGTCCGAGGTAGTGGAAGTTGAGGCCCATGATGGCGAGATGCAGCCAATGGTCTTCAGTCAGGGGATGCATCTTACGAGCGTCGTCATTGGTGTATTTGGCGCTCCTGTCGAGAGTGCGAGCGTCCTTCCATGGCCGTTGCGGGGCAACCTGCAGGCGCTATTCGATAGCATGCAGAGGCATCGTAACAGCCATGGGGAGGACGTCCCTAGCCGATGCACCTCCGCCTTGTGGCAGTGAGTACTTGTCAAAATCTCTCCAGACACGTCCGATCCTCGTCGGCGATCCCAAGATACTCTCGTAAATCAGAAACCCATGTTCGAGTGGCCCCCTGCCGGAGAGGTCCTGGCGACGCGCGGAGATGGCCAGCCAGTTCCCCCAGTCGCCAACCCCCTCAAAAGGGGTCAGCGCAGGGGGGCCACGCGGCGGGCCCGGCCGCTCTGGCCGGACCCCCTCCTTGTCCGGGGCCCCCCTCCGCGCCCCCCCAGATCATGCGCTGGATCCTCGCCTTGCACCGCCGCCCCGACTCGCCCTCTTTCTCCGGGAACTTGGCCTTCAGGGAAGCCCTCGATGAGAGAGGAGTCCCGCCCGCGGACTTGTCGGGAGGTGGACGGCCCCCCATCAGGGCCAAGTCGCCCCCCGGCGCCTGATCGCACAATGCCAGCGGTCGGCCGCCAGGAGCTCCCAGCGGTAAAGGTTCACGCGCGGCAGGTGACCCAGAACGCGCACCGCTGCGAACGACGAGCCCGTCTCGCAATCGACGCGCGTCCTCGGTTGTGCCCGCTGGCGTAGATAGCAGCTCACGCCCCGGGCTTCTGCCGCGGCACTTGCCGCTGGGGATGCGGGCGCAGCCGCCCGTGCCCCCCCGGCCAGCTTCCTAGAGCGAGCTCCTGGCGCGCTCTCCTAGGGCGAGCATCTTCTGCTGGGCCGCCTCGACGCCCAGCGCCATCTCCTCGTCGTCCTCGTTGAGGCTGCAGCCCTGTGTCTCCGGGGGAATCAACTCTAGCCAACGAGATGCACGCGGGTGTCCATCCTTCAGCTCCTTCTGATTCGTGCGGAAGCGGCTCATCAGGTAGTCCAAGGCCTGGGCTGGCTTGCCCCGCAACAAACCCATAGCCTCCGCGAGGGTCCTCATCTCCCTGCACTTGCCCACCCCGACCTCTCTGAGCGGGTGCTCGGGCTTGAAAACACGAAGCAAGAATCGCGTGCACGCAGGGGGCAGGCTCTTATCGTCCGACTCGAATTCGCCCTCATCGAGAAGCGCCAACGTGTTCCTGATCTCCCGCTCCGTGGTTATGCCAGGATGCTTCCTGGCCATCTTCTTGAACGCGAGCCTCTTGCCCACGAGCTTCGAAACCGACGAGTCTCCGCCATGCTCCGCGTCCTCGTCGTCGCTGTCCGAATCCTTGGAGGCGCTCTTCAGTGTCCCGGCGAGCGCCCGCAGCGCCGAGCGGTCCTTGCCCTTCACGGGCTCGTCGTCGTCACTGATGTCCTCCTTCTTGCTGGGCCGGGAGCTCGAGGCCTCCATGCCAGCGACGCGGCCAGCGATGACCTCCTCCAGTCTGGGTTTCTCTGAGCTCGTGCCATGGGTGCCTTTTCCTTCAGCCTTTCTCTTGAGCGCATCCAGCTTGGTGCGCAACAAATCCATCTTCTTGTCGCCATTCGCTTCGCCAACATCCTTGGCCAGGGCGCGCAGCTCCTTCTCCAACTCCTCCGTCGCCTCGTCCGCCTGTTCCTCCCCCTCCTCCTCATCGTCGTCAACAAGAGGCGGCGGTGGGGCCGCCTTCGCCTTGGCCTTCTTGGGTACAGGCGCAGGCTTCTCCTCATCGGCGATCCCCACCAACTCCTCGGCACGCTTGATCAGACCTTTGATATCACCAGGCAGGACGGGCAACCCAAGATCCGCGCTACTCCACTTACTGTGGAACTTCTGAAGGTCTATGTGAGTGATCACCGGATACTTGTCAACATGAATACAGCTGTGTCCAGCAAGCTTGCCGTTCCAGGAGCAATCATCACGACCTCCATGACAGAAATGGGCACCTATCGCTTTCTGAGCGGCCGAATGGTACCACCACGCAAAGTCTGGATCCGAGAAACTCAAGTAGTCAACCTCAGCGAGTCTCCCGCGCCCTGTGGGCACACCAGCCTTCCGAACGATGCCAGCCCTCTCGCCCTGGGCGTCCTCGGCGTCGTCGTAGACCAAATGTCGCACCAGCTGGCCTGCTGCTAGCGGCTCCATGCCGCGGGTGGTGCAAATGAGAGCTACTGTCGGCAAGCGAGCTCTGCAGGAGGGTAGGTCCCAACGCTGGCCGAAACGGGCCACCCCCACCACGACCCCCACGCGCCACCGCGAGACCCGCGGAGGGTTGGCGCCGTGAAACGGCAAGCGGCCCAGCGTCCGAGGGAGGCGGGAAGGCCCCTTGAGGCCAAGCCCGTATCGGCCTCGGGGCCGCAGGCCAAGGACCAGGCGGGACCACGGGACCAAGACCAGCCAGACAAAAGACGAGAGGCAGGCCCCCCACCCCCCACGGCCCAGGATCCACGACTCAAGCTGGGACCTAACCCACCCTTCGGGAAGAGGTGGGAACAGGGGGGCCGAGGCACCTCTCGCTTCTCTCCTCCTGCAAAGCACCTTGAGACAAGACAAGCGGCGGCATTGCGAGACACCTCGAAAAAGTCCATATCTTCACCCCTTCGGTGCACCAGTCTTAAATATACTATATATGCGTGCGTTGATGTATGTGCATGCTCAGACGTGTATGTATGTACGTATGTCTGTATGTTTGTATGTATGTATACCAATGTATACGCATGTTCGCCCCCCAATGATCATACATACCACGTCTTATTATCTTAGATTGCGAGGAGGAGGATCAAGGATCGAGGAGATAATCGAGGTTTTCGAGGAGGATCGAGGATCGAGGAGGAGAAGGAGGATCGATTAAGAGTAGGATCGAGGATCGAGGTGGCCCCTGCTCGCACGTTGGTCTGCCGCCTGCCCCACTGGCAGTGTCCGAGCCCGTGCTGGCCCCCCGACTGCTGCGTGCTGGGCTGGGCTCTGGCAGAAACGCCTCTCAGAAAATCGCGCCTCGGCAAGCGCCCGTGACGGGCCCCGCCACCCCCATTCCCCCCCCCGTGGCCACGCCGCGCTTCGCGCCAGTGCCGTCTGGGAAAAGGCCACTCCAAAGCATTCCCAAACGGCGCCTGCGCGAATCATGCCGTGACCGGCCCACTCGGCTACCTCCCGTCCCAGGTCAAGTCCGCCATCGCCAGGGAATCAAAAGCACTCTCCATCTTAAACATGTTTTTTGGTGTGCGGCGAAATGGATCCAACAAAAAGGTCGGGTTAGCGGCGGGGCGTGTCCGTAGCGAAGGAGTGGCAAAGCGGAAAAAGGAAACGGCTGCGGAACAGCCAGAGAGTTCTCAGCCCATGTACATCTTCCAGCGGCGCCAAAGGTCAGGCTCATGAACTCGACGACGTCGGCAGCTCAAACAAAAAATGCCTCCTTTCTCGCCCCCCCCCCCCCCCCTGCGCATCTTCCAAACATATCACCCTCCCCCGCGTCCGCTCACGGAATCCCGTGTAAGAACAGATCCGCAACGCGTGCCGGCGGGGGGCGAGGTGGCACGGCGGCGGCCCTCGCGGCGCGCCTGGCCGAGCGGCTCGGGGTGACACACACATATATATATATATATATATATATATATATATATATGTATGTACATATATATATATATATGCATGTATATATATATATATATATATGTATGTATGTATACATATATATATATATAGATCAGTTGCAAGTGTTTCCCACTTCCCTCCCCTCTGCTGCGGGGTTCTTGACGTGCCTGTGAGAAGTACTGGGCAAGAGCAGATGGCATAAGCACAAACCGTCGACGGTCCGAGGCGGATTTCTTGGATCCGCGCTGGACCCCCTTCCCTGGCGCGCAGAGCGCGCCAGAGTCCTCGCTGGAGGCGCCCCCAGGGGGGCCCGTCTCCGCTCCAAGAGATCTGCTCGGAGCGCCGAACATCCTTGCTCTATGCAGTCTTTCCCCCTGGCCATCGCTCGGACGTCCTTTCCCTGTGTTTTTGTTTGCGGTTTCGTGCGTGGCTTTTTCGCCACATGATCAAGGATGGTCCTCGATGGCCGTCGCCGAGAAAAACATGCACACGTCCGCGCGATGCCAAGTTCCCTTTGGAATATTGAAAAGCATTCGCTCTCCTCCGAGTGGTTCTTCGAGATGTAGCCCACGAAGTCGTAGTCCTCGATCGTGCTGCCCAGGCCGCCCGTCTCCGGCGTGCCGCAGAAGTTGAACTGGGGCAGAGTTTGCCAACTCTACTGCGTACGGCAGGTTCGTGTGGCGACGACCCCAGCGTTGGCTTATGACGCCGCGCGGATCTTTCTACCCTGAACAATCAGCGACGACGACGACGACCACGCCGACGCCAACGTCGCCGACGCCGATGCCCCCGACGCCGCCGCCGCCGCCGCCGCCGATGACGGCGACGACCAGGAAAGGGAGGACGAGGAGAGCCCCCCCCGACGACCAATGGAGGGATAAAGAGGAGGGCGACGAGGAGGAGGACGACGACGACGACGGACGACGATGACGACTTTTTTGGATTTCTCCGCTGAGCAGTGCTCATCAAGTTTTTAGCACCTGGACATTGCCTTCGCCTTTGCCTTTGCGGGGCGAAAGCCTTTTCTGTGATTGAATTCCGCAGCAGCCTTGGAGCTCCCTGGCCAAATACCCCTCGCAATCTGATGCAGGTTTCTCTTGCCGTCCTTCGTTCGAGGACGGCATTCAAAAGCAAGGTTCCTGAGGGCTCCGCCCTCACGTGCACCTACATATCCGCAGCTGCTGCAATAAATGTGGTGATCTCCTCATGGGCAAACACCTTGTGTGTTGAGTGAGGTGACCTGCCCCCAATCTGAAGCCTCTGGTGGGCCTGGTGAGCGCTGCTCAACGGCAGATCACTGTCGCTCCAGGTCGGCCGATGAGCCGCTGGCGGCGTCGACGCGGCGCGAACCTACCGTATTCCTCCACTTCGCTGGTCAGGGCAACGCGCCTGGGCGTCGTTTCTGGATGGGCTGATGGTGACACGCGGAGCGTCAAGAATACTTGGGCATTCCCTAATGCTTGGTCCAGCCTTCCCGTCACCAACGGCAGTTCGTGCTGGTGGAAGACAAACCAGGGACTCGCACCCCCTGAATGCACCGCACAACTGCCGACAGAGCAGAAGGAGAAGGAGGAGGAGGAGAAAGATGTCTCTTAACTCCTGAACTGGCGAAGTCCCAAGCGATCGATGTGATAACAACTTGAAGGGACAGGAATACGAATGGTGATGAGGTGGAGGGTTGATGACATCGACGAGCATGCTGATTCTGATACTGGTAATGAGAACGATCATGGTGATGCAGCTGCCGTTGATGCTGATGATGACGATGATGATGATACTGGTACTAATGATAATGCGGATGCTGATGATAATGCAGATGATGATTCTGACGACGATTATGCTGTTCTGATGATGATGAGGATGCTGATGATGCTGCTGCTGATGCTGCTGAGGATGATGATGATGCTGCTGCTGCTGATGATGTTTCTGCTGCTGCTGCTGCTGCTGCTGATGATGATAATAATGATGATGATGATTGTGCGGCTGTTGACGATGGTGATGGTGATGATGGCCAAAGTGATAGCGATGATGTTGTTGATACTGGTGACAGTGGTGATGATGACGATGATGGTGATGGTAATGGTAACAAGAGGACGGTGGCAGCGGAGGAACAGACTTCCATGCTCCGTACTGCTTCAACGCTGCAAGCCTGGCTCGCGGCTGGCTCGAGCTGGTCCCACCAAACGCCAGGAATGCTACACTCTATCTCCGCAGCTGGGACGTGGCGATGACGACGAGGAAGACATGGAGAAGGCAAAGAGCGACTGAGGCACCCCTGCCCCCCAAAGCTGACGCGCGCAGCACTAGCTTGCGGCTGGCTCGAGTTGGTTCATCCGGGCGCACCTCGCCGCTTGTGGAGGGCCACGGTCATTGCACATTTTTTGGGGGTCGGCGGCTCGGTTGGGTCCACCAGGCGGTCGGACGAACGGCGAAAGCACAAAAGAAAAGGCACGACGGATGGAGGGAGCGGCCGCGGAGTGGCCAGAGAACTCCGAGACCGAGTGGATCTTCACGCGGCGCCGGAGGTCAGGCCCACGACCTCGACGACGGCGCAGCGGCAGAGCGAACGACATGCCCGAATGCGGGAAGACTTTGTACGTATGCATATCCACTGCGCCCTGCACTTTCTGGGAAGTGGCGCCACACTGCCGAGGCGCATTGGATTGCCTCCATGGGCCAACTATCTATCCATATCCACTGCGCCTCCAGCTTCTGGGGAAGAGAACTCAAACCTCCAAGACGCAAATGGTATGGATGCAAATCTTGCCAGCTCAAATTTTAGGTGCAGTGGACCCGCTGAAAGACGAGATGAACACGTTTCGGGAGCGTTTGCAGGTAGTCGAGGCGCGTGGAGTATCCAGCAAGTTGTCTCCGAAATTCATGCAGATTCTCAATTCGATGGATGTATCCCATCGTCGCGTTGCCTTCGTCGGTTTCTCGGACAGCAGGAGCGCCGCAGCGAGACTGCAGACGATTGAAGATTTTGTCAAGCAACATGTAGGGGCGAATTCTTTTAGCACAAGCAATTTTGATAAAAACCCTGTGAATAATCAGACTCTGTCTCCGGCTGGTTACGTCGAGTTTCCGCCTTCGAAGGGCGCGAAAGATTTCATTTTGCGCGTTGGTCAGCCGTTTTTTTTTCATTCTCCAGGCGGAGATAACCTGCGCGTTAAGCCTGCCACATCGCAGGTAAACCAGCACAGGAATTGGGCTTTGCGCAAAGCGAGTGATCTGATCAAAAGTCGTGTTCCTGCAGAGGCGAACGTTCGCATTGATTTTAAAGCTTGCACTGTCAGCGTCGACTACTCGAATGCATTTGAGCAGGAGAAGTCTGATCTGACAGGCACGTTTTTTTGCCGTTTCTCCGATTTGAAGATCGAGTAGAGGTCTTGGGGGTCGCTCCGGGTGATTCTATTGCTGAGCCTTTTCCTGCTTTTTGAACACACGCCCACTCCGAAGGAGTTAGTGCGCGGCCCCCCTTGTTCACGAAGAATCCGTCGCCGAGGCCCTCGTTCTGCTGAAGCCTTGATTCGAGGGTTTAGTTTTCTTCCTCTTTCTACTGCCTCGGCTCTTTCACTGCCTATTCCTCTTCGCCCTGTAGCTTCTTTTTAATCGTTAAAGAACTCTATCGTCTCTGAGAACGCTCGCTTTCAGTATCCCCAGGACGATGGTCGAAGAGAAGCCCGGCCGCAACTGTCCTCAACTTTGCATCAACTCACCATTTTCAATTTGAACGTTCAGACAGCCAGAGGTCCGGGGGTCCTCTTGCAACACGGGGAGTGCTCTGGACGAGAAGAGGGCGGGGCGCCCCTGCGCGGGCAGAAGCAGCGGACGCAGCAGGGCGGCGCTAGGGATCGGCAGCCTCCCCGTCCTCGTCGCCGTCGTCGTCGTCCCCCTCCTCGTCCTCCTCGTCCTCCTCCTCCTCCTCCCTTTTCGCTCTCCTCGTCGTTCTCCGCCTTGGCCCCAGCAGCGAAAATCACGAACGGCCACCAACAGTAAGCAGGCTTACTTTCGAGGACATGCCAGAAGGCAAAGGTGCGGCGCGCCGACCCCAGCAGGTCTGGCCCGCTCCTCTCTGGCACAGATTCCCTGCGCAATTCTGGCCAAAGGCAAGCGTGACTTTGGGCAAGACAAATCTCTGGTGTGAAACTCTTGGGTGTCGGGGGTGACGGGCGCCCTAGCTGCTTTCCGATGTCCCGAACGACAACATGTTGGTTTTGACGTTGCTAAAACCGCGTTATCGTTCTTCGCCTTGGCAAACACGAGCACCGCTTGGTTCCAACATTGTAAAACGTGACAACCAGCGCCTGGCACCTGACAGGCGTTGGACACACGACAGAACAAACAGGTCCATAACGCAAAAGGAACATCGCCGGCGCGCGGTTCCGAAACAACATGTCGTATACCCCCAACCCCAGAACAGCGACCAGAGCCGCCGACAACGATCGCGCAGATAGTTTGTCATGCGTTTTTCCCCCGCGAAACGTCGAACACACACGCGTGCACCATCTGGATCTCGTTAATTATGGCGGCGGTCGCGACACACAAAAAAGAAACAACCCCGCGAGAGGGCGCGCATACAACAAACGACCCAAATCGAAGCCAACTCGCATCGGCCCCTCCTCCGCACGCGCACCGCAGCCGCCGCGGTATGGGCCCCGCAGCAGGCCCAAAAACGACGCGCGGCGCTTAGCACCCGCCGCGCGGCCGCTAATTCTAACAGACGGAGAGGAGGAAGCGGGCGTTCCTCCAATCGCTGCTCTTCTCCGCCCCGCCCCTCCCCGCCAGTTGCCTTTGTGGCGCTCCTCGCCGCGGCGCCGCCGCACCCCCCCCTCCCCCGGGCAGCCCGCGCTCGCCGCCGCCGCGGCCCCACGGCGGCAGACGGCGGCGCGGCGAGGCCGCGGCGGCCAGGGCGACGACCAGGAGGCCCGCGGGCAAACGTGGGCCTACCCCATCGCGCCCCTCAAGAGATGCCGTTATATCAAGGTCGTACTCGAAGGCCCCCCTCCCCGCCTCCCCCCTTCAGCGGCGCCGTGTTCAATCGCCTCCCGCCTAGCTACGCGGCGCTTAAAATTTGGGCCAGAGGAATTCGCAGCTGCGCGCGGCGCGCCGTTTGCCCGCCGACGTCGTTTGCCGCGCCCCCGCACTATCATCTAGAGCTCCCCCGCGCTTGACGGGGCAGGGCGGGGGGGTGGAGGAGTGGGCGAATTCTCCCGCGCGATGCCCGGCAGCTCGGAGCAGAAAAAAATCCGCGCGACCCGGCCCGGGGCAGCCTGCGCTGCGCCTGCAGCTAGCGGGCGCGCGATCGATGCGACAGTGCGACCCGACCCGAGCCCTCGGATTCGGACATCGGGAAATCTGACTAGGCGCCGCCCAGCGCGCCGTCTGGGTCGTAGACCACGCCATCGTCCTTCTTAGAGTCCTCCTTGAACGAGTCGGACCAAGACTCGGTGCCAGGGCCGCTCGACGAACTGAGGACTGAGGACTCGCCGTCGGACTGGTTGGGGTCGCCAGCGTTATGCCTCTTCACCTTCTGGGCGGACTTCTGGTCCTTTTTTGGCCGGCCCTCCAGAGGCTGGGCTGCCGCGAGCTCCACGACGCCCCGCGGCGCGCCGCGCCGCGAGTGCAAGCCCCCGCGGCGCGCGACGCCAGGGGGAACTTTCGGGCCAGGGCGTCGCGCCCATACCTGCGCTGCCCCCCGACCTCCTCGAGCCGACCTCCTCGACGTCGGGCACCGTTGGAACGGCGCGGGGATGGGGGGGGAAGGGGCGCGCGCGGAGGGGGGCGCGGGGCTGCCGTCAAAGGGCCCGCATCCACATCTGACATCCTCGGGCGCTTCGCCGCGTCCATATCTGGCGCCCCCATGCGCGCGGGGGCGACGAAACGACGAGGGGGCGGAATGGGGGCGGAGAGTTAGAACGGGGTCAAGAGAACGGCGAACGGGGGGATGAGGAGGGCGAGGGGCATGGGGGGGCGACGGGGACGAGGGGGGGAGGCGGACGATGACGGGGGCGGGAGGAGGGCGAATGTAATGAGGAGGAAAATGGAAGGATAGGATCATGAATATGGAAAAGCGATGAGCATGAGAGGACGACGAAGGCGACGACCATGTTGACGACGACAACCACGGCGACGCTGATGACGACGAGTCGGATGACGACGATGGCGGCGACGACGAGGACGCCGACGACGACGACGGCGACGACGACGAGGTCGACGGCGGCGACGACGACGACCTGCCGACGCACTTCTGCCTGGCGGCCTGGCGCACCTGGCGCAAATCGCACCTGGTCGGCTGGTCGGACCTCCCTGGATCCTCGGAGGAAATCCTCCTCCGCCTCCGCCTCCTCCTCCTCCTCGCTCCTCCTCCCTCCTCCTCCTGCTCCTCCAATCTCCTACCTCCTCCTCCGTCTCTCCTCCTCCTCATCCTCCTCCTCCTCCTCCTCCCACTTTCTACCTCTTCCGTCCCCTCCTCTCCCGCTCTTCCTCCTCGGCCTCGGCCTCCGTGCCCCCGTGCCCCGTCCTACGTGCCCTCGGCCACTCTCTCGGCCCGCCGCCGCCGCCACGGCGGCCGGCGGCCGCCCGCGGGCGGGGGGGGGGGCGGCGGGGGGCGGCGCCGCAGCGCGGCCCCGCGCCCCGCTGAACAAAACACGGCGAAACGCGCGGCGAGCGAGGCAAGTTCCTCCTCCTTCCTCTCCTCTTCCCTCCTCCTCCGAAGGCCGCCTCCCCTTCACGTTCCTCCTCTCTCGTCCTCCTGCTCCTCCTCCTCCCTTTCCTATTCGTCCGCCTCCGCCTCCCCCTCCTCACCGTCGGTGTCCCTTCGGTGTCCCGATTGGTGCCCCGTCGGTGTCCCGATTGATGTCCCGAGTGGTGTCCTGATGGCATCCTTGCTGTGCTTCGATGGAGCGCTTCTTGCAATATATATATATATATATATATATATGCATAAATAGATTTACACATGTATTGTTAACTGTGTGTATATGTATATAGATATTTACATATACATACACACGTATGTATGTATGCATGCATGCATGCATGTATGCATGTATGTATGTATGTATGCATGCATGTATGTATGTATGTATGTATGTATGTATGTATGTATGTAGGTAGGTAGGTAGGTAGGTAGGTAGGTAGGTATGTATGTATGTATGTATGCATGCATGCATGCATGCATGCATGCACGTATGTATGTATGTATGTATATATATATATATATATATATATATATATATATATATATATATATATACACCGGGGAACGGGACCTGGGGCCGCCAGATTGGGACCTCGGACCCCCATGGGGGCCACGGGGCTCCAGGACGCTCCCAGGGGCCCGAACCTCGCCCACAAATGTGGAGCCCCTGGCCCAAGCCGCCTCTGAGAGGGCTGAAATAGCCGTCGGAAGCCCTCAGACAGCCGTCCCGGCAGCCCTGGACGTTCTCGAGAAGTTCCCAAGACGCTTCAAGATGCCGCCCTAGAGCGGCCCGAGAGGCCAAAATCGTTGACTTTAATTTGTTTTTTTCAATGTTTTTGGCTTTCTCCCTGTTTCGGCTTTCCGACGCTCCACGACCGCCCCAGAGGCTCCCAAGACCGTTCCAAGGAGGCCCCAGAGGCTCCCAAGAGAGCCCCCAGACGGCCTAAGAGAGACGTAAGAAGGCTCCAGGAGCTCTCGGACAGCTGTCCCAGCGTCCCCAGACGGTTTCGAGACGCTCAGAAGACCGCCTCCAGGTGTCTCCAGCGGCTCGCGATGCGTCTGAAGCTGCCGAGGACGTCCCCCAAGACGCGCCATGAGGCTTGAAGATGCCGCCGAGGAGCGGCCCGAGAGGCCGAAATCGTTGATTTCCATGTGCTTTTTCCTATGTTTTTGGCTTCCAAACCGTTTCGGCTTTCCGACGCTCTTAGACCGGCCCAGGACTCCCCAGATTGCTCCCAGACAGGCCAAGACACCCCCAAGAGAGGCCGAAGACGGCCCAAGAGAGCTTAAGACTGTCCCCAGGCCCGCCCAAGACAGCCCAAGAGAGCCCCAAGAAAGCGCAAACAGCGGCCCAAGAGAGGGAACACGCACCGAACAGTCGAGCTCTCCGCCCCAAGATGCTCCCAGGAAGCCCTCAGAGTCCCCGAAGACAGCCCAACCTCTGGGCCTCCCAGGGCGCCCGGGACCGTGACCTCGACAGGGCATGGGGGTTCCGGGGCTCATTTTCCCTGTGTTTTAACGGGGTTTCGGCGTCCCGGGGCCAACAAGGCCCCAAGAGGCTGCAGGCAGGCCCCAGGAGGCCGCAGCGATGGCTCCAGACGCTTTTCAAGACGACTCCCATGACGCCAAGAAGGCCCCCGAAGGCCCCGAAGACGCCCCAAGAGTCACACCGAGAGGGCCCAATAAGCAAAAATCGCAGAATTCCTATGGGAAAACTGATACTTTTGGCGTGTTTGCCTTTGGGCGTCCACTGCATCCAAGACGGCCCAAGAGGCACCCAAGCCGGTTGAGGATGCCCCCAAGAGGGCCCCAAGACGGCCCACGAGGGGGCCAAGACGGCCCACGAGGCGCCCAAACCGCCCAAGAACGCCCCAAGGCGGCGTCCAAGACGGGGACGAGGAACCGGAAGTTCGGGCCTTTTAGCCCAAGAGACCCTAGGAGACCCCAAAAGGCTCCAAGAAGAAACCCAGAAGCCCCAAGAGGCCCCCATGAGACCAGAAAAAACACCAAAAGAGGCTCCGAAAACGCCCCAAGAGGCACCCCGAGAGTGGCCCAAGAAGCAAAAATCGTAGATTTCCGATGGGGAAACTGATATATTTCTGGCGTGTTTGCATTTTGGGCGTCCACTGCATCCAAGACGGCCCAAGAGGCACCCACGCCGGTTGAGGATGCCCCCAAGAGGGCCCCAAGACGGCCCACGAGGGGGCCAAGACGGCCCACGAGGCGCCCAAACCGCCCAAGAACGCCCCAAGGAGGCGCCCAAGACGGAGACGAGGAACTGGAAATTCGGGCCTTTTGGCCCAAGAGACCCCTAGGAGACCCCAAGAGGCTCCAAGAAGGGGCCCAGAAGCCCCAAGAGGCCCCCATGAGACCCGAAAAAACAGCAAACCGAAGACACCCCAAGAGGCACCCCGAGAGTGGCCCAAGAAGCAAAAATCGTAGATTTCCGATGGGGAAACTTATATTTTTGGCGTGTTTGCCTTTTGAGCGTCCACTGCATCCAAGACGGCCCAAGAGGCACCCACGCCTGTTGAGGATGTCCCCAAGAGGGCCCCAAGACGGCCCACGAGGGGGCCAAGACGGCACACGAGACGCCTAAACCGCCCAAGAACGCCCCCCAGGAGCCCAAGAGGCCTTTCCGGGGAGCCTCCACAGCGCCCCAGGAGGGCCCAAGACGCCTCCCAGGAGCATCCAGAATGCGAAAGGATGGTCCAAGACGTTCCCAAGCAGCCCAAGTCAGCCTTCGGACGGCTCCCGAGGCTCCCAGGTGGCCTCCAAGGGACCCCAAAAGAGGTCCGAGAGGCGTCCCGGGATGGCCCGAAGAGGCAGAACATCGTAGATTTCCATTTGTTTTTGCAATGTTTTTGGCTTCTCGCGTTTTCGAGCTTCCAGTGGTCCAAGAGCGCCGAAGAGGCTCCCAAGACCGCCCAAAGACCACCCATGAGACCCTCAGGACGGCCCCAAGACGAGCCAAGAAGGCTCCAAGACTGCCAAAGAGGCGCCCAGGACAGCCCCAGACTACCCCAGAACATGCCCAAAATGGGCCCAAGAGCGGGAGCAGGAGGTTTCGAGCGACCTCCGAGAGGCCTCTGGGACCCCCCAGAGGCCCCCAACACCCCCCCGATCCCTGAGAAGCTCCAACAAGAACCCGACGGCCCCAAGAACAGCCCAAGAGTGCTGCGAGAGCCGTCCCGAGCGAGCCCAAAGAGGGTAAAATCGTTGATTTCCAATGTTTTTTTCCATTTGTTTCGCCTTCTGACGTTTTCCAGCTTCCAACCCACGAAGATCGAGGATGTTTTGGGGAAATTGCCCTGGCGACGTACCCAACCCTTGCGCAATGCGGGGCACAATTACATCAAGATTGCTACAACGGGTGTGATGACGTAACATGGCCGCATGTGATTTTGCGGGCAGCAATCGGAAGGCTCGCAGGCCCCCGATCAAGATATAAGGGCGTCGTAGTGGTTACTAACGAAGCCCCCACCCCCAGGGACGGCGAGGTCTCGCTCAGGTCCCCGCGGTGCCTCAGTTTGCAGGACCCCCCAGCAGCCCTCGAAAGTTGCGACAGTGTCGCAGATCGCAGCCCCCCAGGGACGGCGAGGTCTCGCTCAGATCTGCGCGGTGCCTCACTCCGCAGGACCCACCAGCAGCCCTCGAAAGTGGCGACTGTGTCGCAGATCGCAGCCCCCCAGGGACGGCGAGGTCTCGCTCAGGTCCCCGCGGTGCCTCAGTCCGCAGGACCCACCAGCAGCCCTCGAAAATGGCGACAATGTCGCAGATCGCAGCCCCCCAGGGACGGCGAGGTCTCGCTCAGATCTGCGCGGTGCCTCACTCCGCAGGGCCCACCAGCAGCCCCCGAAAGTGGCGACGGTGTCGCAGATCGCAGCCCCCCAGGGACGGCGAGGTGTCGCTCAGGTCCTCGCGGTGCCTCAGTCCGCAGGGCCCACCAGCAGCCCTCGAAAGTTGCGACATTGTCGCAGATCGCAGCCCCCCAGGGACGGCGAGGTCTCGCTCAGGTCCCCGCGGCGCCTCAGTTTGCAGGACCCACCAGCAGCCCTCGAAAGTGGCGACGGTGTCGCAGATCGCAGCCCCCCAGGGACGGCGAGGTGTCGCTCAGGCCCCCGCGGTGCATCAGCCCGCAGGACCCACCAACAGCCCTCGAAAGTGGCGACAGTGTCGCAGATCGCAGCCCCCCAAGGACGGCGAGGTCTCGCTCAGGTCCCCGCGGTGCCTCAGCCCGCAGGACCCACCAGCAGCCCTCGAAAGTGGCGACGGTGTCGCAGATCGCAGCCCCCCCAGGGACGGCGAGGTCTCGCTCAGGTCCTCGCGGTGCCTCAGTCCACAGGACCCACCAGCAGCCTTCGAAAGTGGCGACGGTGTCGCAGATCGCAGCCGCCCAGGGACGGCGAGGTGTCGCTCAGGTCCTCGCGGTGCCTCAGTCCGCAGGGCCCATCAGCAGCCCTCGAAAGTGGCGACAATGCCGCAGATCGCAGCACCCCATGCAAGATGCACACAAGAGGTACCGCATGCAAGATGCACACGCGCACACACGCGGCGCCCACAAGGCGAGAGGGGACAAGAGGGAGGCGGGAGGCGGGAGAAGGAGGAGGAGGATGAGGAGGAGGGACGCGACACCACAGTGCTCTATTCAAAACGAATACCCAACCAAGGGGGGTTGGGAACTTACCCTGGCGACGTACCCAACCCCTGCGCAATGCGGGGCATGAATAGCTTGGGAGACGTTATACGGAGGTGATGACGTGACATGGGCGCATCTACTTCTGCGAGCGGCATTCGTGAGGCTCGTAGCCCCCCAAGGATTGCGATGTCTCGCTCAGATCTGCCTGGTGCCTCGCTCCGCTGAAACCGCCACCAGCCTTCGAACGTTGCGACGGTTTCGCAGATCGCAGCCCCCCAGGGACGGCGAGGCCCCGCTCCGATCTGCGCGGTGCCTCACTCCGCAGGACCCACCAGCAGCCCTCGAAAGTGGCGACGGTGTCGCAGATCGCAGCCCCTAAAGGACGGCGAAGTCTCGCTCCGATCTGCGCGGTGCCTCACTCCGCAGGACCCACCAACAGCCCTCGAAAGTGGCGACAGTGCCGCAGATCGCAGCCCCTCAGGGACGGCGAGGTCTCGCTCAGATCTGCGCGGAGCCTCACTCCACTGGGCCCACCAGCAGCCCTCGAACGTGGCGACAGTGCCACAGATCGCAGCCCCTCAAGGACGGCGAGGTCCCGCTCAGATTTGCGCAGTGCCTCACTCCGCTGGACCCGCCAGCAGCCTTCGAAAGTGGCGACGGTTTCGCAGATCGCTATGCTGGCCCCCAAGCAGCCCTCGAAAGTGGCGAGAATGTCGCAGATCGCAGCCCCCCAAGGACGGCGAGGTCCCGCTCAGATCTGCGCGGAGCCTCACTCCGCTGGACCCACCAGCAGCCTTCGAAAGTGGCGACCGTTTCGCAGATCGCAGCCCCCCAGGCACGGCGAGGTCTCGCTCAGATCTGCGCGGTGCCTCACCCCGCAGGACCCACCAGCAACCCTCGAAAATATCGACGGTTTCGCAGATCGCGTCGGGGAGGTCCCGCTCAGATCTGCGCGGTGCCTCACTCCGCAGGACCCACCAGCAGCCCTCGAAAGTGGCGACAGTGTCGCAGATCGCAGCCCCCCAGGGACGGCGAGGTCTCGCTCAGATCTGCGCGGTGCCTCACTCCGCAGGACCCACCAGCAGCCCTCGAAAGTGGCGACAGTGTCGCAGATCGCAGCCCCCCAGGGACGGCGAGGTCTCGCTCAGATCTGCGCGGTGCCTCAGTCCGCAGGACCCACCAGCAGCCCTCGAAAGTGGCGACAGTTTCGCAGATCGCAGCCCCCCAGGGACGGCGAGGTCTCGCTCAGATCTGTGCGGTGCCTCACTCCGCAGGACCCACCAGCAGCCCTCGAAAAAAGGCGACAGTGTCGCAGATCGCAGCCCCCCAGGCACGGCGAGGTCTCGCTCAGATCTGCGCGGCGCCTCACTCCGCAGGACCCACCAGCAGCCCTCGAAAGTGGCGACGGTGTCGCAGATCGCAGCCCCCCAGGGACGGCGAGGTTTCGCTCAGGTCCCCGCGGTGCCTCCGTCCGCAGGACCCACCAGCAGCCCTCGAAAGTGGCGACAGTGTCGCAGATGGCAGCCCCCCAGGGACGGCGAGGTCTCGCTCAAATCTGCGCAGTGCCTCACTCCGCAGATCGCAGCCCGCCAGGGACGGCGAGGTGTCGCAGATCGCTGCCCCCCAGGGACGGCGAGGTCTCGCTCAGATCTGCGCGGTGCCTCACTCCGCAGGACCCACCAGCAGCCCTCGAAAGTGGCGACAGTGTCGCAGATCGCAGCCCCCCAGGGACGGCGAGGTCTCGCTCAGATCTGCGCGGTGCCTCACCCCGCAGGACCCACCATCAACACTCGAAAGTGGCGACAGTGTCGCAGATCGCAGCCCCCCAGGGACGGCGAGGTCTCGCTCAGATCTGCGCGGTGCCTTACTCCGCAGGACCCACCAGCAGCCTTCGAAAGTGGCGACAGTGCCGCAGATCACAGCCCCCATCGTCGGCGAAGAGAGGGCAGGAGGAGGCGGGAGGCGGGAGGTGGAGGAGGTGGAGGAGGAGCAGGACGAGGAGGAGGAGGAGGAGGACGCGACCACAGTGCTCTATTCAAGTCGAATACCCAACCAAGGAGAGTTGGGAAAAAGGAATTCCCAGAATTTCGGTTTTTTTCAAAAAGGGACTCCGACTCGGAAATCCCGCACATCCCCTGACATCTGGCCGGTACCGCGTCTCCCGGTTTCCCAGGGGGCCCCCAGGACGCCCAAGGACAGCCCAAGACGACCCCAAGGAGCTTCCAGAACGCAAAGAACGGCCCAACACGCTCCCGCGCAGCCTGAGACACCCTTCCGACGGCTCTCCAGGTCTCCAGGAGGCCTCCAGAACCCCCAGGGGGTCCAGAAGCCACACCCCTGAAGGGCCCGGCTAACAAAACCCGCGAGGCACAAACAAAACACAGCGCCGAACAGCGCCGAGGAACTGGAAAAAATGGGAATCCCACAATTCCTTCTTTTTTGTTCTTTTTTGTTTTTCAAGTTTGGCCCCCGGTCTGCTCTTGCACAACAGACCACAATTCAGACCCCCTCACCTCCCCAAAAAGCCCAGGAAGCCTTTGAGGGCCTCAAATCGTTGAAAACCTAAAGGAAATGAATTCATGATTTCTGCGTTTCCGTACTTCCCCTTCTATACGATTCCGAGGCTTGCGCAGGGCCTCCAAGGGAGTCCCTGGACGTAGGAAACGACCAAAATGAGATTACATGAGTTGGCCGATCAAGCCTAGCTACGACTGGGGGCTCGGGACCGCGACCTCGAGCGCGCATGGGGGTACCGGGGCCTCTGGCGCGCCCCTGGGACGGCTCCCGAGGGCGACGGAGGCCGCCAAACAGATCAAGAGGGCGCACGAGCCTCGAAATGTAGCTTGAAGACGCCGACGATGGCTCCAAGACGGCTCCCGGGAGCCCCCGAGACAGCCCAAGAGGGCCCCAAGAGCCCTCCCAAGAGGGCCCCAAGATGCAAAAATTGCCCCGTCCCCTTCGGAAGACGTACATTTTTCAGTGATTCGCCTCTTGCCCTTCCAGGGGAACGAAGACGGCCCGAGAGGCCGCCAGGATCGCCCCAAGACAGCCCAAGAGGGTTCCAAGACAGCCCAAAGGGGCCCCTGGCTAGCCCAAGAGGTCCCCAAGACGGCCCAAGAGGGACCCAGGACGGCCCCAAGCAGGGATGCCCTACAAACATTTCAAGCCCTCCGCCCCCAGAGGTCCCAAGGAGGCCCCAAAAGGCCTCCAAAACGCCCCAGACGAACCTGCCCTCCCAGAGTTTCCGGAGGCTTCTCCAGCGGAGATCCACGCGGGGGGGAGGGAGAAGGAAGAGGAGGAAGGGAGGAGAAGCAGGGGGAAAGAGGGAAGATGCAGAAAAGATCAGGACGAGGAGGAAGAAGAGGGAAGGCTGAGCAGGAAAAGTGCGCAGAAGGACGAGGGGAAGAAGGGCGATGAAGCGAGCAAAGGCGAAGAGAAGTGAACACTGAATAACGCGGATGTGAGAAGAAGCAGTGGGATCCCCAATTCGGCCAAGAGGCCCCCAAGAGGGGCCCAAGAGAGCTCCAAGACGGCCCAAGAGGGCTCCAAGACACCTCATCAGAGCCTCAAGACGACCCAAGAGGGCTCCAAGAGAGCCCCAAAAGGCTCCCAAGACAGCGCCAAGGGGCCCAGAGGACGCCCCCAGGAGAGCCCTGGAGGGGTCGTGGTGGTGATGGCTGCAGTTGGCTTAAATTCGTGCGCCGATTGTGGTCCTACCGACGATTAGGATGGTCGTGGCGGTGGCACTTGCCGTGGTGGTAATGATAGTGGTCGTGGATTCGCGGCAGTGGCAGTGGAAATGGTAGTGGTATTGGCGGTGGTACAGGCAGAGGTTGAACCAATGGCCGTTATAGTGGTCGTGGACAGTGCAATCGTTGTGGATGGGGGGGTCATGCCCAGAATGGACATGGAATCAGAAGTGGTCGTGACCGCGGTGATGGCGGAAAGGGCGGTGGTAGCCGTGGCGGCATTGGCGGTGTTGAGCGTGGTCGCGGGAGTGATTAGAACCTAAGCGCGCGCGAAGCGCGCGCGTGGTTCTAGTATATATATATATATATAAAATGACACGCGTGCGAGTCACACATGCGGAGACGATATCGGTGTGAAATGTGTTTGATTGATATGCGTGGCTGTGCCATGTGAGCAGTTGCAGGTAGTGATGGCGGCCAATGAGCCTTAGAAACAACGATTTCTACATCGCCCATTTGATATCACCGCGATTCTGCGCTGCGGTTTGGTGCGCGTGTTTGTTCGCATCGCACGTTCCCGCGGGTGGCCGCGCGCCAAATTTGATGCGACGTGCATATTCTGAGGTGCACAAGCAAGTCTCCAATCCTTGAAGATGGTGGCGCTTTCGCATACGCGTGGGCCACCTCGGTTTTCAATGGAACTTGTGTGACGCCCGTCACCCCTGGCACCCAAGGGTTTCACGATCTCTGGTGCGTGGGCTGCCAACTTTTACATGCGGGGCTGCAATAACGTTCCGCGTGCTTCGATTTGGCCAGCCCCCCCCGCTCCCCACGGAAGCCGCGCGCCAAAGGTCACTCCAGCGAGGAGCCACTCCGACCCTTTTGCCGTAAGAGTGGCCCTTCGCTGGGGTGACCTTTTGTGGCGGGATTGTGCGGCCACGCGTAAAAGGCCTACGCGTGGCTGTGCAGTCCTCCTCCGTGGTCAGACAGGCTTCCTTTCGATGGTCCTCAGGACGTGTGTTAGCGCTAACGTGGGCTTCTCCATTGAAACCCTTCAATACGACAGAAACGACTTAATGATGGCCGACACGGGCTGCATGTCATGAGGATCATCGACACTTTCTTCAGGTCAGAGCGAAGCGAGTCGCGCTCCTTCCGCATCCCGGGGCCCTGGGCTGTCCGACAGATATCGTGCCCTCAGGCTCTTTCCTGTTTTCGGGGTCGCCGCCGAAGTCCTGTGGCAGAAAATGGTCGTTGCTGGTGGTCGACAAGTTTTCCAACACCATCTCGCTGAAGTTCTCGCCCGGGCACCCACCACCTTAGCCGAGCAACGGCCGCGCGTGATCTTCTGGATCGTGTCCAAAATTCAGCACACATAGACGTATGATGATGTGCCTCTGACAGTGGGGGCAGAAGGTAGAGAAAGAGAGAGCGGTAGGTCATGTGTGCCAGTGTCTATGCTCATGTAGACGTGGGAGCCAGAACAGTATGTACAGGCGATCCTTGATATGCGGGCGATTCAGACGCGCTTTGAGTGTACACCATGCGTTGGCACACACGCCTCGCCGAATAAGACGGATCGCGAATCCCAGCGTTGGCCGTTCGAGGCCTGCACCAGACAAGTTGCGCTCCCACGGACCAACACACATCATCGCGGTTGACCATGGAGACACGATCTTGTTACGTACGGATCTGTACGCTTTTCATCAACAATTTCAAACGTCATCGCTGCATGATCCCCTGTATCTTCCAGATCCTCCACAATACAATCTGCTCAACGCGAGTCGCCTCCGGTTGAAAATCCAACACCTTGGGGCGCAATGCGATGTCGCGAAGCTTGAAATGCATGACGGCACTCGAAAGCGACACGCATAAAGCGAAAACGCATTGTAAGGACGGGTGGTAAGGACGCGAGACCCTTGGAGGCCGAGGTTGGGATTTGTTGGGCGGTGGCCTGAGAGGCTGGCCAGGGGAAACAGCAGAGGACGGGCCGCAGAGGCAAGGACACAAGGGTACCCTAGAAAAGGCGCGCGTCCTTACCATGCGCGTTGACTGTAGAGCAAGAGGAAAGAAACAAACATCTGAGCACATCGCATTCGTGGCGTGGGTAACACTTCGAGCGATGCGCGGAGACCACCCGGTCCAGCGGGTCCCGCAAGAAGACTGCCTGGGCATGGACAGACATACTGCAAGACGGCAGCAAGGATTTGAACATAGCCATATGCTTTTCCTGACCTGTGCTGTCAGATGATATTGTTCCATTGTTCGTTATGGTCGTCTTCACCCCTCAACGTCATACGAAAGCAGTATATGTAACCCTTGATCTGAATCCATCTGGGTGCATTGACCCATCGTACTCGGTCTTGCCCCGGGTAGTGTATCGCAATTCCTTGCTCAAGCATTGGCGAGGATGCGAGGCGATCCAGAAACAATGAGTGATCTACTGGGTGGAATGGAAACTGATGCTACTGGGGTCAGAGCCCTGCAACTCAGGACATCCTCAGGCAACCCTTCCTGGCATCGACGACGCAATCCAATCTCTTCTATGATCGTCCTGTACATGCGCGCCTATCGGTGAGCAACCAGGTCGAAAGGTCTCGTGCCCGCTGATGTTGTACAGGCTGGCTTGCAAGGGTAATACCGCATGTGCGAGTTCTTTTTCGGTTCCAACCAGACCCCTGGGCGCAGGTGGTTTATCGGATTCTCTCTCCTTCACCCTCCCCCTCCCTGGGGGGCATGATCGAGGTTTCGCCAGACGTTGGAGAATCCACGATGGCCTTCGATGGTTCTAAGAGGGCGCCAAAGTGCCTCTGATGACCCCAGCGATGGCACATGAAATTAAAATTGGCTCAAGATGGCCTCCGACATGCCTCTAAGAGGCCCCACGATCGCCACAAGACGGCCCGAGACGGCCACAGACTCTACCAACGACGCCCCCAAGAGACTACCATCGTGACAGAACGTGTAGCTTTGCTGCACCTTCCCTTTTACGCCACCAGGTCGGCTCCCGAGTCCTCAAGATTGCCTGAAGATGGGCCCATCAGATCTCCCAAAGCTGCCAATAACGTCCGATGAGCGTTCCGAGATAAACTCCAACGGGTGATTTTCGATCTCAAGAAATGAACTGAACAAAAACATAGAGGCAAGACGCGCCGCCAGGGGGGTTCCAACGCCGATCCGAAACATCCGCGCGAAGCGTCGAACATTTGTGCTCACGCCGGTTCTTCTTTCTTCGGAGACGGCGGGGGGCGATTCTCGGCGACTCCTACGTATGTGGTTTGCAAACCTGCCCCTCCCCAGGGCGCTGGCGAGGACCTCGACAGAATTCTCCGCCGCGCCCCGAGGAGGCACGACGAGGGCAACGTCGTGCCCTCCAGGCCCCTCCGGCGCCGAAAGCAGACCACACCCCGGCGTAACACCCTGCGGTCGCCGAGACCTGGAGCCACCGTCCGTTTCGGTTGGCATGGCCTCCAGAATGGCCCACGAGGCGACAGAGAAGGGCATCGGGTCGCGCACGCTTCGGCAGCTGGGGCGCTACCGGCGCCCCCATTCGGCAGAAGCTCGGCCCGTCCGCATCCGAGGCAGCGCCTGGCCGCGCAAGGATTGGCATGCGCTGCCTCGCCGAGAGAGGGCAAGCAACATCACACAGCATACACACACGACGAACTCCCCCAGAAATCCGAAGCTCCAGAAAAATTGGAGCGGCCGGTTTTTGGCTGTTTTTGGCCTCCTGATGCCCCCAACGGGCCCCAGGACCGTCAAAGAACTATTCAGGATGAAGAACTGGCCTTAGGGAAGTGCGCTTGAGGCCCAACGACGATCCACGAAATCCGCGCGGAACAAATTGCTTGTTCTTCGCGATGTGGCCTTACTTCCAAGCCGACGCGCTCTCAAAAAATCCGTGGTCAACTTAGCGCTGAACCAAATCTGCGAAATCGTCGCTACCAGCAGACCGTGTCGGAAGTGCGTGCCCAATGGGCAGCTGAGGTATCTACAATTGGGCGGAAAACAAATCCGGATCTTACGCGAGATGACATAGCGGCCTTACGCGAAAGCTTAGGTGGGCCGCCAGCGCGGCACACTACACTGGAAACGAAGGTGCTTCCGCGCGACCCTACGCGGGCAGCTTACGCGCGAATGCGCGTGCAGTTTACCCCTTTTTCTGCTGTCGCTCACATGAGGGTGTGGTTGTGGGCATCGTCGAGACGCTGCTGGCGAAACTGGCTGCTGCTCTGGAAACGCTCGCTCTGCGCAAGGAGGTAACGCCGATCCCTGAGATCTGGGCGCTGCATTTTTTCACACTGGGCGTTTGCTCCCAGCTTCGGGCCCCGTGACCATGACAGATCGATTCGGCTCGATGGATGTAGCAAACATATGAGGTCTAGGGCTCCAGACATGATATTAGGAGATGTAGCGTTTTTCTGTTTAGCAACGTCGGATCCCAAGGAACGACTGTGACCGGCATCATGGAACCGAAAACTAATCCGAGATGTGAAGATCACCGACGGGTGAGCGGCTCGAGCTGGTCAGCCGCGGTCTTCAAACTCGATACCCAACAATGGCTTCGGCTTCCACCTCTCTCCATGCCGCATGCTTCTGCTGCTGTGGAGTCTTCCGTAGACGTGGAGTACTAGTACATTGCCGCATCGCCCCCTTGCATCGCATGATCGGTGCACGGGTTCAGCAACCTCTCGAGCATTGATTGCCTTCCTGCCTTTAATCGCTAACACCGTCGTCGCTCATGACCATAATCAGATGATCGGCTTCTGCTAAATAATCTCGATCGGCCCTGCGGGTTCGTTTACCAAAATCTGCACCAGTATTCGGTGCGTGCGCTCTTGCGTGGCATGCCTAATTGTGTGGGCTCTGAAATCGTTTCAGATAGCTCTCGCCTGGAAATGCATCCTCCATGGACCGCCCTCTCAACGACAAGTGTGGAATGCTCCGGAACGCGTTTTGCTCATCAGATACCTCCACGCTCTGGGCTCGAGGGTTGCGTAGCGCTCTTGTACGGCTCTGGAAACGCAGAGGTCGGCCGTCACTGGAAGAGGTTGCTGCCCCTGCACGTTTGTCGTTGCAAACACCTCGGCAGCGCCAATCCCATCCAGTTTTGCTGCTCAGCGGCAGCCTCAGCCGGCGACAGGTGGAGAGGCACGCGTGCTTCAGAGACGCTGGTTGCGGGCCTCGGAAGTGCTGGGCTGAGAAGGCGAGCTCTGTCCAAGCGAGAAACACTCACACACGCCCACGCGCCCTCTGCAGTGTTGCTGTACCGCCATATCTTGAAAGATGAAAAAACGACCCTACCCTGGGTTAGAACTGCGTGGTCTGTAAACCTCCTGGGAGCCCCCAGAGCCTAGAGCCGCCAGGACGCGGCACATCACGCAGGGTTTACCCTGTCAGCCCACAGGAGTTTCAGCGCACAGCGCCTCGTAAACCAGGGTAGGGGCGTTTTTTATGTCCTTGAATATCCGCCACACTTCAGTCAGCCTCTGACGCGTGGGCGTCCGTCGCTGGCTCGCCGTCAGTCAGGGAGCCCGCAAGGGACGCATGCACCCAACCGCATACATGAACACGGCAGCCCAGTCCGCGAGACCAGCCCTGTGATACGAACGTCCGCGCAATGTGTACTGATGCATCCGACGTGGATCGATGCACGCGTGCGTCCTTCTCTCGCTTCCGATCAATGTAGGTACTGTATGAGTGTTCCATCCCCCCTTTGTCGCTCTCCTGTGGGGCCCGCGCCCGAACCTTGTAACCTGGGGGGCCCGGAAATTGGCACCAACACCAATGCAAGGGAGTGCCCCCAGTTGGGGAAGAATGTCCTGAATCTTGGTGATGGTGGGGGTAATTCGGCCACTTTTTTGTTTAAAAAACCAGATCGTGTCCACCATCACCGAGATCAATATCATCTCCCCTCGATGGAGGCAACAGCGGATACTGGTGTTGGTATCGACCTCTCGGCCTCCTGAAATCGCAGATCAACCTGGGGACCCCGTCGCTACTATGAACAAGGCCCGGGGCTGTTGTTTATGTTTTGTCACACCCCCGTGTCCCACTTTCCACTCTCGACAGGAACAGAGCGTTCTTACAAAAACGGCACACTGGAATGTGGACGCCACGCAGGTGGTATTGTGATACTTAATAAGCCTGGCAAAGGACCCAACCATATGAGGTTGTGAGTACCGCATATGTGAGCATCTTCTTCGGTGGTGCTCCTTACGAGGCCACGAACCCTATGAGGGGTGTGCCGAATTGTGTGGCTTGGTACACAACACGAACGAAGACGATAGGTCAAATTACAAGAGACTGAGCGCGGGTGAGTCTGAGCGCGAGTGATTGTGAGTGATTTTGCGCGCGAATGACTGGTGTAAACGTACACTCCTGGTGTAAACGTACACTCCTAATCTGCATGAATGCGAGCGCCACTCCTGGTGTAAACGTACATGCATGTAAATGGTTCGGGAATGCCTGACTCTGGGAACTCGTGACACTGAAGGTAGCCGCCGCAGGGTGCTTCCCCGGAAACCCCGACGGCAGCGCCCGCGCGCCGCGACGCCCATGTCGGCACGCCTCCCGCGAGGATCGCGCCCGCTTCCTTCCCTTCTTCTCCGCCCTCGTTGCCCGGGCACTCCGTAGTCTACGGCTGCGGGCGCAGCGCGGCGAAGGGCATGTGAGAGGGGCGGGCCTTCTCAGAAGGCACGGAAGGCCTCCGGCCTCCTGAAAAATGCTAGGGCACAGGAAGCTTGTCGGAAAGCTGAAGGGCCTTTCATAGGCCCCGCAGCCTTCTGAGAATGAAGGGGCCCTAGGACACATGAATAAATAGACACAAATAACAGGATTCCCCATCTTTCCCCGTATTCTATGGGTTTTTTATCTTCCCCCCCACTTCCCATATCGTCAAATATTTTCAAGGGAATCGACGATTAATTGTGTCTGTGTTTTTTCCCCTCCTGCGAGAAGACCTCCTTCTCACTTCCCCCCGGGGCACGCCGCCGATCAGAGCACGCCGCCGGCCACACGCAAAACTTGCCCCAAGCAGGGGTGACCTTCGGTGCGCGACTTCCGGGGGCCGTGGGGAGGCCAAAGCCGCATGAACCCTCGAATCTCCGAACATTGCAGCCAAGACGCTGAAGTAAGGACCGCTTTGGGTTCGGAAGGGGCTCGGGGATTTGGGTCGTTTCTTAGCCTAGGCCTAGGCCTAGGCCTACCGCGGCCACAAAAGCCCTTCTGTTCCTTATCCCACCAGCCCTTTGGGCGTGAGTGGTTTAGAGAGCCCGCTCTGTTCTCAACCCCCTTCTTCCCCTTTGGGGAGGGGTTTACCCCTCCCCCTACCCCCTCCCCCTGGACCTGGAGAGGTCCTTTCGCGGGTGGTTGGAGGGGTCTTTTTCGACTCCTGGGAGGGCTAAAAAACAACACCCCTCACCAGGATTCTGGGGGGGGGGAGAAAAAACCCGCCCCTCTTCTTTGAGGCCCAAATCATTGATTTTACTACGGTTTTGGCCCCATTTTGGCCTTCTGAGGGGGCAGCGCTAATTAAAGCTCCCTTCTTCTTTCAAGCCAGAATCATTGATTTTACTAAGGTTTTGGCCCCATTTTGGCCTTCTGAGGGGGCAGCGCTACTTAACGCTCCCCTCTTCTTTGATCGATTTCCTCCAAGATGGCCCCAAGAAGCGCCCAGGAGGCACCAAGAGGCCCCAAGATGGCCCCAAGAGGCCCCCAGGAGGCCCCCAAGAGGATCCCACACGGCCCAAAGAGGCCCCCCCGAGGCACCCAAGACGCCGAAAAGCCCGTCAGGACGACCCTCTACTCGCCTGGGCGTCGTTTCTGGACGGGCAGGAGGAGGGGCCCGAACGACTCACACCAGGACGAGGGGCCCGAACAACTCACACCACGAGAAGCCCGAACGACTCACACCAGGACGAAGAGCCCGAACGACTCACACCACGAAGAGCCCGAACGACTCACACCAGGAAGAAGGGCCCGAACGACTCACACCAGGACGAGAAACCCCAAACGACTCAAACCACGAGGAGCGCTTTCTCTCCCTCCTCCTCCGCCTCGTCCTTCTCCCGCTCCCACCACAAGGAAGATGTACAAGGAGGCGGGAGGAAGGAGGAACAGGGGAGATATGCGGGGGCAGGCGGAAACACGCCTGAAAAACACGACTGTCGGCATGCTTCGCTAGAGTTGCTGTTTTGAGATGGGCTGGTGGGGATACGCGAAGCGTGAAAATTTTGGCGTTCCTTCTGGTAGTGCCTCGACTGTATGCGTGTGCAACTATTTCTTCTTCTCCAGAGCAATGCGGTTTGTAACTGTGGGTTCGCACGGCCTCGGCAAATTCTGCCGGGGCGACGATCCGGGGCGGCTCCTTCCAATCGCATGGGCTCCTCGTGTCTCTGGCGGCCTCTCTTTGACCATCAGGTGCCCAGACGTGTGCGCTCACTCGCACGAGCACAACTCGCATGAGACAAAGAAACCCCTGCACAACAGCGGCCGCTGTCGGTTTTGAACAAAATATGCTGTCGGGCGTCGTACTAATTTTTGTCCTTACCCATGTTAGGGGAATCAACAATGACATAAACATAAAACAACTCGGAGGTCCGCGCGCATGCCTTGGATCGGTGCTGGAGCTCACTAGCGGCGCCTCTGGCGTCGCCCCTGGCGCGCTGCGCGCGCTGAAGTGGGGTGTCCAACGCTTATCCGAGAAATCCGCTATCGTGTGCCCCTGCTCGTTCCCCCACATGTCGGTGTGCCAGCCGTTTTCGACTGGAGAGCGAGGGGCAGCATAAGCGGGGGAGGTCGGCAGAGGGGCGGAGGGAAACGAGAGCCAACGAGCAGCGGCAGGCAATGTCTCTGGCGTTCCTGGCGAGCACTTCGATGCAGGAGCGCTACACTCCGAGAGATCCGAACCCCGACAATATTGGAACGGCCGGTCTTTGGCCGCTTTCGGCTTTCGCAGGCCCTCGCGGGGCCCCAGGACCGTCAAACAATGACGCGGGACTACAAGCCAGCCCTGGGGCACTAGTCCAGACCTCTGGGGGCACACGCACCCGAACAAACAATCGAGCGCATGACGTCTGGGAAATGGAATCTGAGAGAGGGGGGCGTGAAAAGGATGAAGCAAGCGAGCTGGCGGGCCCGCCTTCGTCCAACCCTGGCTCTTCATCATGTCCATCTTGAATTGGCCAGCCTGATGCTCTCTGGCGCGCCGACGCCAAGCGATGCACTTACCGTCGAATAGTTGCGAGCACTGCCGACTGACGAAGCTCGGGCCGCCGACTGCTGGGGGATCGTCCCCGAGAAGAAAGCAAAGCGGTGACAAGCAGTCTGACAGAGGCGGCTTCTGGATCGCCAGCTGGGGCCACAAAGCGTCACTCGGGGCGACAACGCCATCACTTTGCAGCCGTCGTCGAAGCCTACGAACTGTCGCGGGTGTTCGCCCACCTGGGCGACCTACAACATCTGCAAATCCCGCCCGCACTGTTAGCGCACTTAGGCCGTTTCATGAATCAAATCTTGGCTACCTATCCCTCCCCCGACGACATACTTATCACCTTCTTCCTACCGTTCGTCTGGCGGGACGCATTCACCACTCCCCAACCCCTTCCAAGGGGACAGGAACTCCTGGTCCAAGATCGCCCAATATTCGCCACCATGCCGATAGACACCAAATCGAGGGTCCTCAGGTGCTATACGCCAGTGCCGAATATTACAATTAAGGAACATGTTTGAGGGACCGAACGGCCCAAGTCTAGGAATTGTTGGGGCGGCCCGCGTGACTTGAAGAGTGGGTCCCACATGACTTTCCGACAGGTCATTCAAAAAACGTCAAATGGAGACGAAGGGGTCCCGAGATACCCCCAACATTCCCTATATAGCAATACCCCGAGACAGCCAAAGAGCGCACAACGACGAGCAAAATTACCTCAAGACGGCCCCAGAGGCCCACGAATACGACCCAGGAGAGCCCACAACTGCGATAAGTCTGTAGAACACCCCCCGCTGCAGGGGTAACTTATTACTGGCCCTGCAGCCATGTTGGCGGACTTGGTCCCACCAATATAGGGTAGCTGTCCAGCCATTTTTTTTTCCGCGGCACCCGCCGCACAACAACGATAACGACAACTACGACTACGATTGCGACTACGACCACGACGACTACTACTTCTGTCTCAGGAGCGCGCTCACGGAAACTCACACCTCAGACACTCGATTTTCAGAAGCTCTATTCTCAGAAACCCCATCCTCACCAGGACTATTGAAGCTAAGGCTCCGCCAGGGCCCTCAGGAAGTCCATCCTCAGAAGCTCCGTCCCCAGAAAAATTGTGAGCGAACGCGCCGGACTACATTGTAATCCTCTTACAAACGTGCTCAAAGTGTTTCAGTTGCAGAGTAGCCCAGGGGGCCTGATGCCGTGCGGGAGAGACTCCCTCAAAATTATCCAGCCCGCCCAACAACGGAGGACAACTGATCCCCGCGACGATGAAGAGGCTTACGGGTACGACTAGGGTTACGATTACGACAACAACCGCAGCGACGA
>CAUYUJ010000780.1:125000-127500 GCA_963575745.1 Prorocentrum cordatum
ATGGTCCTCTCGGGGGCTCCTGGGGCCGCCCGCTCCCCAGGGGGAAGGGTGGAGGGCCGAAAAACAAAACAAACGCAAGGAAAAACAAAAAAAAAAAACCCAAAACAAAAAAAACAAAAAAAAACAATCCTGAGGAATTCCTCGGAGGGGGTGGGGAGGGCGAAACGTTCGCCAGGTTTTTTTTTTTTTTTTGTTTTTTGTTTTCTGTGTTTTTGGACTTTCGCCCCCCGAGCATGCGGGATTCGCTTCCTGGGGCCGCGGCCTCCCCCCATGAAGCGAATGATTGGACTCCTCAGGGAGGGAGGGGCAGAGGGGGGGGAAGTCCCCCAGGAAGGGGGTATCGGGGTCAAATCAAAGGGGGGGGGGGCGGTAGTAGTAGTAGTTACCATCTTAGTACAAACAATAATGGTAGCAAGGAGTAGTAGTAACAATAAAGCAAATAGTAACGGAAGAAGTAGTCGTAGTCGAAATCGTTGTCGTGCCCGTACTCATGGCCGTAATCGTACCAGCAGTGGTGGTGATAGGAAACATCGTAGCAGTAGTCGTGGTAGTAACACAAGAAATCGTAGTCGTAGTCGCAGTAGCAGTCGTCGTCGTAGGAATGGTAGTAGTATCCGTAGTATCCGTAGTAGTAGTAGTAGAAGTAGTAGTAGTAGCAGTAGTAGTAGTAGTAGTAGTCGTAGTAGTCGTAGTAGTCGTAGTAGTGGTAGTGGATGTAGTAGTAGTACTCGTGGTCGTAGTCGTAGTAGTTGCCTTTAAACAATTTAAATGAGTATTGGTAATATTGGTTTTTGTTGTAGTGGTTGTGGTAATACTAGATATGATGTATATATAATGCAAGAAAGTGTGATAGTGGCAAGACTCGTGACAATTGTACTAGCAATAAAGAGAACAGGTCGTAGTAGCCGCCGTAGTCGTAGTCGCAGTACCGGTGGTCACACGAACCGTCGTCATCACGATAGTGGTCGTAGTAGTAGTATTATTATTAATAGTACTAGTAGTAGTAGTAGTAGTAGTAGTAGTAGTAGTAGTAGTAGTAGTAGTGGTAGTAGTAGCGGTAGTAGTAGCGGTAGTAGTTGAAGCAGTACTGATAATAGTAGTGGTAGTCGTGGGGATAAAAATCTGATAGCAGTAGTAGTAGTAGTAGTAGTAATAGTAGTAGAAGTAGTAGTAGTAGTAGTAGTAGTAGTAGTAGTGGTAGTAGTAATGATCGTAGTAGTCGTAGGTCGTAGTAGTAATAGTAATCTGAGTAGTAGTAGTAGCAGTGGTAGTAGTAGTAGTGGTAGAAGTAGTAGTTGTAATGGTAGTACCAATAATACACAATAGTAGTAGCCGTGGTGGTAGTAGTAGTCGTAGTCGTAGTCGCAGTAGCAGAGAAGTCAAATACTACTGGTGTAGCAGTAGTGCTGGCAGTGGTGGTCGACGTAGTAGCAGTAGTAGTAGTAGTAGTAGTAGTAGTAGTAGTACTAGTACTAGTACTAGTAGTAGCAGCAGTAGTCGCAAATATAATAACAAGAGTAAAGGTAGCAGTAGTACCAATATTCATCTGAATAATGATAGCATTCGTCGCACGAGTAGTTCCGATTGAAGTAGTCGTAGTAGCCGTACTTGTAGTACGCAGAGTAGTAGTATAAGTAGTAGTAGTAGTAGTAGTAGTAGTAGTAGTAGTAGTAGTAGTGTTCGTACTAGTGGTAGTGGTAGTAGTACTAAGAATGCTGATAATAACTTACATGGTAGTAGTGGTACATACTCAGAATGCTGGTAATAACCCACAGGAACCTAATAATACGAGTAGTAGTAGTGGTCGTAGCAGTAGTAGTAGTAATAGTGGTAGTAGTAGTGGTAGTAGTGGCAATACTAGCAGTAGCAGCAGGAGTAATAATGGATAAAATAGTAGCTGTAGCGGTGGTCGTGGTATATAAACCGTCGCGGTGGTAATAGTAGTGGCAGAAATAACAACAATAGTAGTGATCGTAGTAACAGTAGTAGTAGTAGTAGTAGTAGTAGTAGTAGTAGTAGTAGTAGTAGTAGTAGTAGTAGTAGCCGTAGTAGCAGTAACAATAATCATGATCATGGTTGTAATAATGGGTGTCGAAGTCGTAGCAATATGAAGGATGGTAATAGCACTAATCATCGTAGTAGTAGTCGTAGTCGTAATAATAGTCGTAGTGGAAAAAGTAACCTTAGCAGGCGTAGTCGTAGTAGTCGTAGTAGTAGTAGTAGTAGTAGTAGTAGTAGTAGTAGTAGTAGTAGTAGTAGTAGTCGTAATAGTAGTAGTAGTAGTAGTAGTAGTAGTAGTAATAGTAGTAGTAGTCGTCGTCGTCGTAGTAGTAGTAGTAGAACTAATGCGAATAGTAACAATACCAATCGAACAAATAGTAGAAATCGTGCAGATGGGATCCCGTGCTCTTAAGGGTTCTGCAGCTCATGTTCGAATTCCATAGAATCATAAAACACTAAAATGGTGCCGTCGTTTGTGGGCCTCTCAGCCTTGAACTTG